>CAUEHA010000001.1:0-73714 GCA_958496365.1 Subacronicta megacephala | reverse complement strand
CCTTTACCTGAACAGTGGATGCATAAGCGTTTAGATTATAAATATACTACGATTCCTCGTCCTCTGGCGCAGATTGCCGCGGATCTAGGAGCGGACTTGTCTCAAGAGTCCCGCGCCAAAAAATACAGCGCAACCCGCTCGCCTTCCCTCGAGAAAGACGATAAGTCTCCGTTCTTGGCGAGCGCAAAATCGGACAAAGAGGTATTCGGTTTTGATTCTGAAGCAGTCCAAAAGTTAAACGAAGGGATGAGTGAGAGGTCGCAGGAGGGAGAGGACGCTTCTCCAAGTAACTTGAGAAGGTTTCGATCAGTCAGTACTAGGTTAAATATGTGTAGCGTCAATGACGGCCCCCATTTAGAAGGACAGCAAGAGAGACTAGAGATGCAAAACTCTCCAAGAGTAATAGAGTGCAGTTCGGCGAAAGAGAAATCTTCGCAACCTAAATTCGACTTTTCTCCGAAACTCTTAGCCGAGACTATGGCTTCCCCGAGGTTCTTCACACCGCCCGAAGCAGTGTCCCCGATGTTCTTCGCTGAACCTTCGCCCAAATCTGTCTATTACGACACCGTACGATCGCCGAAATTCTTCCCCGAAACACCGCGCGACTCCACCGAGGTGCCGCAGTCCCCCAGAGCACTAGGCGACCATCTCAACAGGAATGGAGTCACAGAAAAACCATGTTCACCAAGAGTCCTAAACAAACCTAGTCCGAAAGTACACAGTTATAATAAAGAGAATTACTTCACATTCGAACAGTCGTGCCTAGAAGACGACAGAGCAAGCGCAAGACCGCGGAAGTATGGAGGAAGGAATTCTATAGAAAAGGAACGGTTCACTCCCCCTGCTGATAAAGAGGTCAGGAAATACCGACGCCATAACAGTTGTGATACAAACTACAAAACCATAGAACTTAATATTAGTAAATGCGAGGATAATAAAGAGGTGGAAACCAAAATAGGCGAAGATGTGATCGACTGCTGCCTCAAAATGGACACGCTGGACATCGAACCTAAAGTTGTAGACGAACCGACCGAAATAGTCCCCAGTCCATCCAACACAGCCCAAGCGAGGCGCCAGAGACTCAAATCTATATCCCTCGATTCAGATAACGCGAAAATTATCGAACAAAACCTAGGTTTGCCCATAGCTAAACAAATGAAGGACCAAATGAACGAAGCGTATAAAAACCAGGAAACCAGCACCTCCTGCGAGAGCATGGAGAGGTATCACCCACAAAAAACGCCTACGAACGAACGACCCGTGTTTAAATTCGAGGATGAGACCAAGGACAAGGATACAGAAAGCGAAGAACCGAAGTCTCCCGATATTAAGCACAAGAAAAGTCTAAGGCAGAGCTCAGACACGCAATCCTTCTTGGACATGCCGAGGTTTTCACCTAAAGAGTTTGAAATCACCGTGACGTCAGAAGAAGGCGCCACCACACCTGCCGAAACACAAACCAAGAAAAAAGGAAAGAATTTGAGAAACTTGCGAATAGATCTGACGAAAAGAGACAGCGACTTGGAAAAGGAGCTTCTTGAATTTGAAAAGTTATACACGGATGCTGAAGAGAAAAAAGTCAAAACGCCCACTTTGAAAGTCAAGGCTACTTCTCTGGACTCTTCTGAGAGTGTCAACTTGTCTCTTCCTCAAAAGAAGACTTTGGAAGTCCCTCAGAATTCGGTTTCCATGCCTAATACTCCAAAAAGACAGTTGAAAAGGATACTCGCGCAAAAGAATATGAAACATGATTTCGCTGGAGCTAAGCTGGGGTACAATTCTCTTCAATCTAATGCTGAACAACGTCGGTTGTATATGAAGGGACAAGACAGCGGAATATATTTGAGGGAAAACCATGCTACCCTCATGCTGTACCAGCCCGGTACTTCTCGCATGGGGTCCAGAACGATGGGGTCGTTTGACGAGAACATGGCGGATTTGGAAAACACCCCAGAGATTAACATATCTGGTGCTGATAACAGAAGCTACCATTTAGACACAGGACAGACTTTAGGCTCGAATTTATTGAATTATAAACAGAATTTAAGTGTATCCAGTACTAATCTGAAGACGCTACCTGAAGGGGTGCCTTCAGATGATTTTGAACCGAGCGCCGAAGATGAGAAGATGACCAAGAAACTCCATAGAAGGAATTCCAATCAGAGTTTAATGCTTAGCACACATAGTTTACAAAGCTCTAACTGTTCGTTGAATAGTTCCGGGGCATCCTGTCACAACCTGTCGACCGTCAGAACCAGCATCTCCAACTTCAGTCTCAACACTGATAATAGACAAAAGAAATTATCAATAGACCGTCGCGATTCTAATACATCGTTAGTAAACACTGAGCATTTGACGCCGACCACGCGCGTCACATGCTCCTCTAACACGAATCTATCGGGAGAAGTATCGAAAAACTGTCTCTTGCAGCGAAGAGGGTCGAATAACAGTTTAACATTAAATATCCTGTCTTCAAACAACTTGAGCCGGCATTCAAGCAATAGTTCCTTAAACAAAGATGCTAAACCTGGCCAGAAAAAGGGTCTATTGGAACGCAGAAGTTCAAATACTTCGTTAACGTTAAACATAAATACTTCAAACCCACAACTGTCAGTTAACCGAGGTCTTAGCGTATCAAACTACAACCTGAACGGCTCAACGTGCAACTTAAGTAGGTATAACAGTAACATTAGCATCGATAACCCGACTACTGAGCCGCGGAAAGGTATTTTGGAAAGACGCAGCTCAAATACTTCATTAACTCTTAATATACAGCCGAGGGAAGAGCCTAGAGACTTGGAGATTGATGAGAACCTCATAGAAACAAACCTCAAAGATTTACCGCACAGGGATAAGCATAGGAAATCACTCAGTACTGAGAATTTGATACCAAAGTCATATAAAAACCGTACGCGATTACGCTCCACGGATAAAGGAGTTGGATTCGGATCACACGACAACCTCTGGTCAGCGTCCTACAGTACGGAGCAAGAGTACTCCCAAAACCTAACCTATGTATGTGGGGATCAGGAAAATGAAATCATATACGCTTTTGGAAGACAAGACGATCCCAATTTCCAGCAAGGATTCACGCGAAATATAACCACAAAACCTCTCAGCCCTCAGAGCACGTCCGAAGACTTCAGACTGTACTTAGCAAATATGCAACATCTACAAACCGCGTCTAGTGTGCTGTCCAGGCAGCAGTTACGGGATTTGAACGATGTTTTCCAGAATGGGTATTCTAAAGTCAAATGCCATGTTATGGGAGAAGGCCAACACTGCTGTTCAGGGAGAGTCGAAGACATTGCCAAAGACAACCCTCAAATGGTGATCCCAGAGCCGGTCACCACTCAACCTTGCTCTGAATACCAGAAGATGTTATTAAGGAATCTGCATCAGGAGTTTTGGGATATGCCGACAAATTTTCAGGAGAAGCCGATAGTGTCTGGATCTCATCCTAAGAATAGGTACAAGACGATTCTTCCTAACGAGCACTCGAGATTTATTTTGAAGACAGAGCCTACTTCTACAGAGGGATATATTAATGCCAATTTTATTAAGGTGATAATTTTACTTTTATATTAGTGAAAAGTTGCATATTGAATTAGAGCACTTGCTTGCTTTCGTGTATGTTTTCTCTATAGGCACCTAAAGACAGTCGCCATACAAATTCTATACTAACACTTGTTTGGCGGGAACGATAAAGAACATCTCCTTACGATCCCCTCTAAATTCCACCAATACCATCTCTAAATTAAAGCTTCTATCATAGAACTTTTTAGATGCAGGTTGATAATGAACCTGAACAATAGCAATCTTAAAAAGTAATCTAGTTTTATATGAAACTAATCTTAAACTTTGACAATTCCAGGGGCATGAATACACCAAGAATACATACATAGCTACCCAGGGCCCTCTGCAGAACACCATCCACGACTTCTGGCTGATGGTCTACCAGAACACTCTCGCACACATGCGCCTGCCTGATAGTGATGAGTCGGACCAGCCGTCGGATCAACTTTCGGACCAACATTCAGATCAACCATCAAGCGGTTCCCCCCCAAACTCACCCATACAAAAGGTCGTCATGCTTACCAACTTTATAGAAAACAATAGACAGAAATGTGAAAAGTATTTCCCTCTTGAGCTAAATGAGGAGATTACTATCCCCAACCCAGAGGCTCAAAGCGACGAGGAAGATGTGTTTGTGATCCGAAATGGTGGCATGATCAAGAAACCCGGCTACACCATCCGAAAACTGTCAGTGACGTACCAAAAGTGTGAAAGTGACTGTGAAGTGACCGTCTACCACTACTGGTTCCATAACTGGGCCGACCACAAGTGTCCTAAAGATGTGGACGCACTACTCAACCTAAGTTTAGACGTGTTAAAAGACAAAGTGTACGACTTCAATTGTGCGAACGACTTTAACGATGACATGTGCAAGTGTGAGACTCCGAAACAGGACTCGAAGTTTGTGTTCCCACCTTTAGAACAGCCTACAGCGTGTGAGGTGACCGTGAATGTGTCTACTCCATTTGATTTTTCATCTGAGACGGTGTCTCCTCCAACTATAGTGCATTGTTCCGCTGGGATCGGCCGGACGGGCTGCCTGCTGGCTGTGCTGAACGGTATCAAGCAGTTGACAATAGATCACAAGGTAGATGTGCTGGGTATTGTGTGTAACATGAGGCTGAACAGGGGCGGGATGGTGCAGAACTCGGAACAGTATGAGTTGATACACAAGGTGTTGTGCTTGTATGAGCAGGCTTGTCTGCCGTTATAGCTGTGTTAGGGTTTAATGCGTTGTTTGCGTTTGTTATGATTTCGGTGGTGACGTCAAAATACACAAATATTTCTTTGCAAGTCCCGACAGTCATATTCTAAAGATAAATAGGTTCAAGGCATGGTAAATAGCTTTAGCCACCCCATACACCAGCTATCTCCCTGTGAAAGTCCCGTCAAAAATAAACAGTAAGAGGACAATTTTAAAATTGTTTATTTTTAAGTACTGTATACACTTTCATAAGGATTTTAGTAAAAAGCTGATATTTTTAATACATTGCAAACAGACTTAAATATTATTTAATTGTAAAGATTAAAACTATTAGATTTTACAACAATCACGGAATTTTTAAAGAAAAAAGCTCCTGGTTCAGTGAATCTTCAGGGTTAAGCTATACTTGCCTCAGTCAGTATACAGATGGGTGACCATTGTGACCCTTCCATGCTCAGACAACACCAAAGTCGTCAGTCCCGGTTGTCTTGTTGTATATGAATACCATTGACAATTCAGAAGCTCTTATATTTTATTCTTGAAATAACTGCTAATTTACTCTTGAGTGAAATTAATTCCATCTTGGTGAAATTGGCCTTAAGTTTGATAGCTCGTTTATCCCTATGTAATTGGTATTCAGTATTGCCCAGTAACTTGGTTGTGGAGATCTGATGACAGTCACTTCACGTATCCAATGTAGAGGCGCATCTAGTTAAACTTCGGTAATTATGAACTTAATGGTACTAAAATAAGGTTGAAAATAAATTGCATGGTTTCGCCTTTGTTTTTTATTCATGTTAAATAAAAACTCAAAGGTTTGGTTTGGTTACATTTCGACCTTAAATAGTGCCAGTAGGTAAAAAAGTTTAACATGGTTGGCAACACATGAGTGAAACTACTGGTGTTGCTAGGGTTTATAGGCTTAAACAGGCTAGTAACCGACAAAGGAGTAAAGTTTGTCTAGTATATCGAAGACCGGGCTATAAAAAAATATTAATGAAAACTATTTACGAATTTTATCGTGTTATAGTAATATTATTTAATTACCGTCATTTAGATGTCTATTATTCGCGTCAGAAACCGGTAAATTATGAAAAAAAACATAGGTATTTAATGTGTCTAAAAATAATCACTCGAGAAATACACAGGCGTGATGACTCTACCCGGAAACTACATAATAAACATTTCGCAAACAATACAATTAGCTATTTAATATTGACAATCTACGATGGGTTTTACAAATATATATCTTAATCGTGAAACAACAAGGTCAATTTTATAATTAGGTACGGTGGCCAGAACATCAAGTTACCACAAAATAATTTTCTTAGTTGATTTTGAACTTAATAGTCAACGTTTATAGGTTTAAAATCATTCGGAGATATTTTACAGTTTTGTATAACCTTATATTGCTGACGACTGTACGTTGTAACTGGCAATGTGTTAATTTCAATCATTTATTAGGGTGGGTCTTAAGATCCATCTACATTATTTTACGTTTTGATCCCACCCCATCCACTATGCGACCGCAGCGCTATCGTAATAAGCTACCGAACAAAGCGGACATACACGTCAGATTTATAAGTGTTTATGATGTTATTTTAAGGGTTAAACATGTCATAACATTGTGTTTATTCAATAATTAACACGTTTATTGTCTGAACACGGATTTAAAAACAATACGTCACCTTGACTTTGATACTGAGGTGAGTACACCGGTTGACGGCATTGACGACCAAACGATTATAACAATCATACTATAAAGTTATGGCTGTGTTGTCTGACAACCAGATAGCGGGTGCGACGGCCGTAAGGGTTGATTTCAGACTTCTGTATTATTTTCAACTAGCGAGCAACAAAAAATTTCTTTTTTTTTTATTCTTTCAGCTTCGTTCTGTCTAACGTTATAAGTAACTTTCTTTATTTGTTATCTTTTTAAAGACATGTCTCACACTAAAAATCAAGACTTGTGTCGCGGGGGGCACAAACACCCAGACTCAAAACGCGGAACGAATATCCGATACACTGAACATGCAGTCGAAAACTAGCCCATTTTGGATTTGTCAGATAATTAGTATCAGTTAATTACGTCAATGTGTTGTTTTCCTACATTTTTCAATGATATCCACGAAAATCATATCAAACGCATACATAAACGCACAAGTGATCTAAAGAGATAAACTTTGTATAAATATTATTGTTTTTTTACGCACCGTGTTACGTAGAACATTGTGGCTGGATAGACAAATATTGAAAAGGATAAATGTGGGTCACTTTGTTTGATAGTTATGCAACTCTTTTATTAAGCACTAGAGAGTTGTCCGCGGCTTCGCCCACACACTAAGGTATAATAAATATCCTATGTTATACAGGAATCCTGTAGCTTTCTAATGGTGAAAGAATTATTAAAATCGGTTCAGTAGTTTCAGGATTTATGGGCAGATATTCACGGGCTGCGGAGATCGTTTTTTTTTTTATACTGGACAAACCATACTCAAGAAACTGTTAATTTGTCATTAATATCGTAAAAATGGTGGTAGCAACAAGTTAATAATTATTAGAACTTTGAACCTTCGTTGAGTTTTGTGAAGAAGAGCTACTCTATAAAGTGCCATTTTCTCTCGCAATCAATCTTACCCCGCGTGTCCACTGACGACAAAACATGTTTTAAATAGCTACCTATCCCACTCACTTTGAGAGTTAGGTAGATGCTTGCAATATTTTTAGTCGTCAGTGGAAACGTGGGGTTTTACATAATTTGAGATTTTTTGTAAGAACACAAATACTTATTCTCATAACAAGTAATGTTAGAATTCCTCTTTTTGAATAATTCTTCAAATAACATGGCCGACAATTGTCCTTTTCACCCAATATAGTTTTAAGTTTTTGTGTTAGTCAATGTGTGTAAAAGACGGAATCCAAAATAGATATAATATTTATGAAAGCTGGCAGCACTGGTTTTGAGTGTTATTTTTTGCACTGGCAACGATATATTTGCTTGTTTTTTCCAGTTTTCGTGGACAAGTTCCTTTTAGGACTTTACTGGAGGTTTTATTCAAATGCCATTTAATATTTCAAGAATTTATTAGACAATGTGTGATTAAGCATAGCTAAAACAATGAACTATTACTGTTTTTTTAGCTATGTTTCAATACTTAATCATGTTGACCGTTTCAATGCAGTGCCATTATAATTAAAAATATTAACATGGTTTGTATATTGAAGTATGTCAGTAGGCAACTCTATCCTTGAAGCTGTAACTATAAAATTGCCAGTGACAAAAAAATATTTTGCCAAAAAAACATAAGCAGTATTGCCAGACTATCATATCAAATAATTGTGTGTAGGATAAGTTTAGTCTTTTTTCTCGATCGCACAATTTTTTTTCTTAGTTAAGCGAATTTGTTGTATATTTCATAGTTTGAAATTAATATTCTATTAGAGTGTAAACAGAAAAGCATAGGAATAATAATTTATTCTCTGTAAGTAGATAGATTTTTTATTTTTTATTTATTGTTTCTTTGTAAAAATAGGTTAAGAGGATTTTAGACGGCATTTAAAATTAAATAAATAAAATATTAATGTATTATAGTATATGTGTGTATGTGTACTTTTTTATTTAAATTTATGCAGTGAAATATACATTGTAGTACAAAATAATTTTCTTTTTATTTTGTTTTTGCTTTGGCACGTTTTTAGAATAATAAGGTCGTGCTTACATTTACATAATAATTATTATTTACATAAGAACAAGCAGGCAATATGTATTGTACTGAATTATGCATATTGTTAGTATTTTTTAATAACTTAATATGAATATAATAATATACGGTTGAAATCACAGGACTAATGGTAATTAACATTAACCTGTTAATTAATGGGCCAGGCTCGTGCTACATGAACTTGAATCTACA
The DNA here is from genome assembly GCA_958496365.1 of Subacronicta megacephala. Taxonomy (NCBI): domain Eukaryota; kingdom Metazoa; phylum Arthropoda; class Insecta; order Lepidoptera; family Noctuidae; genus Subacronicta; species Subacronicta megacephala. The sequence goes on along the minus strand of CAUEHA010000001.1, from coordinate 65,020 downwards.
ATCGCTCAGCACCAGTGTGAGTACACACGGCTTCAGATCAACTTATACACTTCTACTTTAAGCTGATCTCGCATTGTATAGGCTTCACATACAATAAGAGGCCAGCATAAACTGGATTTATAAGGCTCGACGTTCTGTTCTCGATTACGTACGTACAAGTAATATAAATTTACGCCTTTGAAACCATCTGGTTATACCGCCTACCGGGCAGGTACATTCGCATAAAAAAGTTCTCTGTGCAAAGAACTACAAAGTTGGGAATATTCTGCCACTAACCTGTCTTGTTCACCTAGCGGAATGTAAAAGAGAGAGATTGTCTGAGATAGCATATGATAATCCCGCTTTCCTACTCGCGCATGCGCGGCCCTGTTTTAATCGTAATTTTGACTACTGCGCAGCCACTTGCCTACAACTTCAGAGAGGCACAGTTATATTACCCATCCTGTACTAGTAACAGGCGCGGTATTGCAATCATTTCGCGATTCAGAGAGAGGTATGCCGTTCAACAGTTTGAATAGCGCTATGTCTTTCCTACAACCTATAAATTATCGTGATGAAACGTAATATGGCCTCAGGTAACATAAGTAAGAGTAGTATAGGCTGGCACCACCAACGTCATCTTCTTATTATTTTATTCCGAAATATTTAACTTTACGTCCTAACTCCTGAAGCAAAAGTAATTGCACTCAGTGCGAAATATGGCTCTTTATTTTTTTCATAATTTAAATCTGTCAGAAATTGCTATACCCATAGAAATATACTTATATCTGTGGTTATACCTACAAGTAAACATGAAAAATCCATAGTTTGTAATTATAAGTAGGTACTCTTCAAAGCGATAGAGGTAGTTGACTGGTATTTAAAAAGCAGTCCTATCAAAAAATGTTATTAAAAATAATTCTTATAACTAGTGAAAAAATAATTGTTATCGACTTACAAAGTTCCAAGATAATAAGCTCTTAAAGTTCTTGGTGGGGATTGAGAAGAGATGCTGTGTCTCTTTCCCACAAAACGAGTGTCAGTATATAATTTGTACGGCGAACGCACTGTGTGACGTCACAACGTGCTATAAGTGAGCTGTATGTCTAGCATAGAGATGGGTTTATGCCCAGACATTTATTTTTGATGCCAAAATTGCCTGGATAGAAACCATGAGGTTCCATCTCTAGTCTAGCATAAGTTTAAAATGCTTATAACTGCCTTAGTTTTGAACCGGTTTTAATAGTGTTGTTAATTTTTTTCACATGGGACCTTAAAAAAATATTATTCAACTAATCTATCGCGCAAGAGGCAGTCTAAGTTGAAACCCCTTCGTGCCTTGGACAACACGTGAAAGCGTTGGACTGAAACCCCAAAAAATCTTAAAAGGTTTGTCCTTATGATATCTATCGGTATTCCCTACAAATTGCACATTTTTAAATGCGGATATTCATAACGCTCTTTTGTGTTCTCATTACAAATAGCTACAGAATTGATTCTCAAACGCTTATCCTATGTTACGGTAGATAATTTCTTATTTGCGTGTTATATACGGAAAACGGACTTATTTATATGAAATACAAACAGATTTTTGCTTACCACATCGCAAGGTCAGTGATGTGAAGATTATTAAAACAAACATGTTGTATTCTATAACATCTGACTGTTGTGGAGGTCGGACTCTGTTTGTATGGATTTTTTTTTTTATAAATCAAGTTAGCAGCAACTATAATGCAAGGTAAACAAATATACATAACTATTTGTTCTGTGTATGAATCAAACCCGCGATCTGTATCTAAGGTTGTAGCACCGCAATGCAGTATTAAATCAGACACTGGCCTTCTAGTATTGCTAATAATGGGAGTGGATCATGCAATCTGTCACAACTCACAACCTCAAGCTCTGCGTTGATCTTCGATTTAGTTTCTACGAAAAAGATGGGAGCTTATTATATCGTACTCTCAATTATACCTCCCTGTAGCACTCAGATCGATAATTTAGTAATTATTCTGTAGTATTTTATCTTTCTTTTGTCGGTATCATGGAGCTGTGAGAAGTTTCATTAAAAACGTTACGCTATACAAACCTTTATATTTTCAAAAAAAGAACCATACTATCAACCTGCTAGCTACTTGCCATCATCAAAAAATTTTCCTCATCATTTTAATTCGTAATGGTTGTTTGAATTAGTCAGCCTTCACATCGGATGCATGTCGGACCATAGTTTATAGAACCATCAAATGCATTTGGAAGGTGTTTCGAGGCCACGAATGTAAGCCAATGTCGAGAACCCACGGCGGGCGGCGTATGGCAGCTTCGCTGTATTATTAATAATTCGTTGGGCAATTGGTCAATATTGTAATCGGTTCGGTTGAAATCGGGTAGATAGCTACTTAATTCGTAATATGAATATTATTTGATTACTTCGGATGCGGGCGGCATATGACCGGTCGTTGTGGAAGTCTATGGGGGAGGCCTTTGTTCAGCAGTGGAATTCATTTGTCTGATATGATGATGATGATGATTTGTTTACTTTATAAAGCTTCTCTATCGTAAGTATCACAGACTCCAAAATAGGTACGTGTTTTTAAATTTATGTACTCGCAAAATCGCTTCGAATGTTCGAATTGCATTGAATATTCTTTATAAATAGAACTTGATCTCTCTTGGAGTCGAATGCAGCGTGCAGCGACCCGAAGTGTACTTACCTATTATGTAGATATCTTTAAAGTCGAATGACTCCGACAACTGGAGACTGAATAAAATTATTATATACTTTTATAATTATATTTAATTACTTACTCAATTAGGTAATTCACGAGGACTTGGTAGGTAGGTTCATACCTACCTAAGTTTAATTATGACTGAGTCTAAAACAATTCGACTTATAAGTAAGTACCTAGATTTTTTCCGTGGTTCCACTCGCATCGCCAAAATATATTTGAGACAAATGGTAGCCTACGTAACGTCCTACTCCGGGGTCCACTCTATCTCCACAACAGAATTCATTAAAATTTGTTCAGTGGTTTAGGCGCGCAAACGTACTTAAAGCGATAAAGTTACTTTCGTATGCATCTTAATACTTATTATAAGTCTTGTGTCACGATGTTGGGTATCGAAATCCTCCGAAATGGCTTGACTGATTTTTATGAATTCTTTAGTGTATATTTCGTAGGTCTGATCTATCCCTATCCCCCCACCTGTTTTATTGCGATTTTAGTATCTATGGCAGAACAACGTTTGCCGGGTCAGCTACTACGAACGGCTACACATACTTAGAGCTATACAAAACCAGTATACGCTGGCCTCTAATTGTATGGCGAGATGAGATAAGCTTGAAACTGGATTTGAATAGGTTGACCTGGAGCCGTGTGTACATATCTAATATTATAATTACTTTCGGAAGTATGGATTATGATTGCATTCTGCATATCTACATATTCCTATTGTTTTTTTCATACACATACATACCCTCACACCTTTTCCCACAAGGGTAGGCAGAAACTACAGACCGACGCGCCACTAAGTTCCATTGGTATGCATAAGTCATAGCGTAAAGAGCGGTCGGTAGGTTCTTCCCACGGAAGAGATAACTTATTTATCTCTTCCGTGGTTCTCACTACACCTTTATTACGCTTCTTCCACATTCATACATATTTTGCCTTCATATAGGTAGACTGGCTAAGTAGGTACGTACATATACCTACCTTTCGACTCTATATAGAACTAGACACCTATTGAATTTCGTGCAGCGTTGGATTGCCAGCTATATTACGTTATTGAAGTGGGAGTTTTAATTAAATAGTATCCGTTTTACTTATACATAGCAAATTCCTTCACTTAACTAGTAATTTATATTAATTATCCTGCCCGCGGTCGTATTTTTCCTTCACTAAAATAATTTATATTAAGATAATTAGGAGGTATGTAACTAAGTACTTTATTAAATGCCCGTGAAAATAAATAAATAAGTAAGTACTGGATCAAACTTCAGATAAAGGTGACATTTATCAAGAAATAAAATTCAAGTGAGAGCGAAATGCCAGAGCAATATTAACAATAAATATTTATATTAACAATTAATTATGTTACTTAAAATTTTGTGACACAATGAATTTACATAATGGTATTACGACCTTTATTTTAAGCTTTATACAATTATTTCATTGATGGTTTTGGTGATTTCGCAAAAAGCCCGCTACTTATTTGCCCAATTGCCTGTACTTACACGATCATACAAATTGATATTCAGTAAATACCTAATATCTAAAATGTTGTGCAAAACCGGTCATTTTTCTAGATTTTATACCCTCGGGTAAATAATACTTAGATATAAACTATTTATAAGGCAACAAGAACACCAAATATAGGTATGATTAGGTAAATTATTATATGTAAGTAAATTTATTTAATTTATCTAGGTACAAACTGTGTGTGTTACTGTGTATACTGTGTATGTTAGTAATAAGTAATTCTAGATATAATATACATAATGTTATTTCCATTTCCTTTGTAATTAATGTCTCAGTTTGAGAATAAGATCAATAAAAAAGGAAACACAGCCTTGTTTCGCAAATAGGTACAGTATCGCACCGTCGCACGTCACTCATTTATTATTCATCTTAATTACCGAACCAGTAGAGCAGTTCTATGCCTGCATTTTTTGTAGCGAGATTTTGTCTATTCTTTTGTGTGAAATAGCGGCATACAAGTGAACTCTACTTTTCGCTAACAACCTGAATCAAGGCTGCAATTTCGAAGGTTAATTTTGCGGGTAACACGCCTATAATAGTACCGTTTGGATCAATATTACGGCAAAATTGGTTACTAAAAAACATCCACTATCTCATTTATTAAAATAAATGAGCAGCAAACATCTTAAAAAATATGAAAGGGACGGCTACTGCAACGTAGTATGAACAGTCATAGTTCATTGTGTCAGCCATCACTTCCTATCCTTTGCCAGGCTGTCTTTAGTAGACTTAGTAGGATAATTTACGTATTAATTTTCGACATTGCCCGGGTAAAGTGCAAAATAAACTTAAATTCTTGTCATAGTGATAAAAAGAAGTTTGAATAGTTAAGGATTGTAAAAGGTAAATGTATCAATATTGCCTGGTTCGTGCACTAATCAACAATTTCATCAATTGACCGGGTAGTGTTGATATTGATACTGACTATACTTTCTCTACCTTATAATATTCTATGAGATGTTAATACGGGGTTGCTGCAGCATAGTGCTGAGATAGGGACCCATTCTGACATCGCACAATTTTTGATTTGATAAGTTAAATTGATTGTTTTGTATTCTGTATTGTGTTTGACTGTCAGAATAAACTTTCTTTCTTTCTTCTTTCTTTCTTCTTTCTATTTGTTAGTTCGGGTTTAAAAGTTGTCAAGTCACCGGTCGCTGCTGGGTGATATAACAATGAAATTTTTTTTTTTAAATCACTGTTGACATGTCCGGTTTTTAAGCGCCACAATCCGGGTTTTGGGCTTCTTGTCCTGGTTGCCTAATTTTAGAGATGGCAACCCTAGTCGTAGGTAGCTGTAGGTACCTACCTTTTTTTGCTTACGAGGACTGGTCTGTGGTAATAAAACCGGACAGTGTGTGATGCTTACCTTCTAAAACACCCTGGTGGCCACAATTAGCACATGGAGGGAATCTCTTAATAGACTACCCCAGATCCCAATTCTGCAACGCCTGTTCTGCAACACGTCCCTGGATGAATTAACTCAAATGAACAGAGTGGAACAGATGATGCAGACCTATGTACCTACTTATATTTAAATTACTGGTTAATTTATAATGAAAAGGATTTGTGTAGAACTATTAAATGACCCTGGTTTATAGATATCCCTTGTGCTGCGTATCGTATACATTGATGTGTTTTGTATATTTAACTACTAGGTAATACCAAGGACGTGGTTATGTGTGGAAATCGGACATTTCACAAAAACACTAAAACAAGTTCAAAATGAACCGTGTGACCCTAAAATACTTAGCCAAAAAAAATGGCTTGTCCCTACAATTCCTTCTGAACTGATTTCTATGAAACATTGAAACTGCTGACATTTTGTTTCACGGTTTCAGGTTGGTCCTATAGCGAAAATTGTTCATAATGATGAATATGACGAGGCCATTTCGCGTGTAACCCCGCGTTTCTACTGACTCTCTAACTCTATCTATCTTCCAAAGAGTGAGTGGGATAGGCAGCTGTTTACAATACGTTTTGTCGAGTGAAAACGCGGGGTAACACGACAAATATCGCACGGTGTACATCTCAGTCAGGGTCTAAATCAAAATAATCTAGTGGTATCAATTTATATATATTCAACACGTATTTTAATAAGCTCATGTGTTTTGTTTAAACAATATTTTACCACAATGCCCGATTTCCACGGTAACCCGCAACATTTATAATAAAAAAAATGTGTTACGTACCGTTGTGTGTAAGTATCTACCGGACTAGGTAATATTTAGGTTTAAATTGTGATTTCTAATACTTTATAAACCTGTATGTGCTAAATAAATATCCTGAATATTGGAAATTCTAAATTTATTTTCAATCTACCTAATTTACTTTGTAGGTTAACTATAGGTACCTAAGTGAGAATAATGTCGTCCCTATCAACCTATCTCCGGCCATCTCCTATCCCCACTGCTGCAGGGTCCCTCCCAGGCTGAGAGTCATCGCCTAGGTATATCAAATGTTCAATTGTTTTTTCGCGTTATATTAATAGTTTTGGCAGTAATGAATGAAAGACGATTAACGAATGTAGTTTATAAGGCGAATGTTAGTGGCAGCGTCGGGAGAGGTCGCCCTAGAAGGACGTACCTACACCGATCTTATCGGCGAGGTCCTCCGAAATGGTCAGGAGCGTAGTACTCGCAACCGGCGCGTGTGTATGAAAAGATGTATGAATGTGGAAGAAGCGAAAGAGATATGCAAGAGTCGTAGCAACTGGCAGTCCAAAGTTCCTGCCTACCCTTGTGGGAAAAAGGCGTGAGTGTATGTATGTATGTATGTATTGGCAGTACCTATTCATTGCGACATTAAAAGTTGTGCAATTTTCACAACCGACTACTAAAAGTTTTGCTTATTAATATTTTTGGGCAGCTGGCATAGTTTTATATATTGGCAGGCATGTTTTATAATAAGTATATCTATATAAGTACGCCTTCAGCATAGTCATAGTGTTATAAAAGATAGATTAAATTAAATTACAAATTAACTCGATGACAATAAACTCGCTCTATTACATGTAACCTAAACAAACATAGATCCTAACGAATGTGAGTGTAATGTAGAGGCAACAGTTATTCACAAAAACAATAAACATTCATGATTCAGTGACCTCCCAGGAATGCCACCTCCTTGCACCGATCTCCGCAGTCTATGGGCCGACTGTTTAAAAACTACTTGAGGTTTTATATGAGCATTTTTACTTTTCTACATTATCTGTATATTCTAACAATCAAACAGTTCTAAATAAATCGGAGTAACGATCACACGTCTTTTAACTTGAAAATCTCCCGCATGCCATAATAAATCTTATTACTATCATCATATGGTCCATACGGCCGGATTTTTTAACTTTGTGAGCGAGTTGCGAGATGTCATGCGGGAAAAAAGATGGTGGTTTTTTCCGTGAAAATTAGAATTCAAAATCTTTCGGTGATCAACAATATAGATTGTAATACGAAATAAACATCGATCGATTGAGAAACGAGTGAGATAATTAAGAGGAGTGTACCTCGACAGCGCGCACGCAGTTTAGGTATTGGTTTTTGTGTTGTTGTCCCTATCGCCGGCGATGCGAGCGGGCGGCCCTTGTCCCGCGCGCCCTCGCAACCACCCGCGCGCTTATTCTTGTCGTTGGGTCCAATTCTAAAGTAATGAAATTATGAAAGCGTTTTTTTTTCGTACCTTGTTCGTTCGTTCAAATTTATTATTAGGTCAATTATTTCGTTGTAAGATTCATTATAGCAAATACCATCTATTTTTTATTGTTTTATTCAATTGCCTACCTAATGAGAAAGTTACTTAGTACCTACCTACCTACCTATTTATTTCTATAGTATTACCATAAATAAGGGATTTCAAGATTAGAGCAATAAGTTGTACGAAAATTTGTTTTTCATTTCAATAGATAAACTTCGTACAAAATATTTTGTTTTGATCCTAAGTAGGTACTTACCTTGTAAATTTTGACTTATTCGAATAAAACAATCTGGATATGTAAGTCCCTACATAAGTACCTACCTAAATGCAATTTTCATTGTAAAATTATGATAAACCGTCGTATTGATGACACAATCAGCAGCAGTAAAGTTCCTAATTGCATTTAATACAGAATACCTAAGTACTTACATAATAAAATTTAGGTATTTGCTTCACGTATGGTGATGTACACTGAGCGCTCGGTCAAGGTTTTTTATTGTATTGTACTTATTTTCTTTGATTTGTAAAATAGAATGACGCGTAACGATTGGAAATTGCATTTAATGAAAATAAGTACCTACCTATTCACTTCTAGAACAATCCGTATTTTTTATTGAATTTCATAATAAAAGTAGCTATGAATAGAAAGGGTAATGCACTAAAAGTCATAGAAAGCTTTTACGACATAAATCATAAAAAAACGGCAACTCTAAGATAGGTTATATAGATAGATAGGATAATAAAGGGGAGAGTACAGATAAGAAACTTACAATATTTGAAGACTTCATGACCTACTCGTAAGCTCTCAATTGTACACATAACAGTAATTTTAACATATTAAAAATATTTTTGTAAACAGAGCCAAGTCTCGTGTAATATAATCTATATCTGTAATTTAGAAGATATCAAGTTATGTGTTATTTCTCAAAAAAATCCGCATGCGCCTTAAAATTTCGCGGCACCAGATACTTTTCTCTTTTATGTTGAATATCCTTTAAAAATTAAAAACTGATGAGCAGATGACGAATGAGTCATTATTAACCTTACAAAAAAGTCATTTCACCAACAAGACAATCTTGTTTAGATTAATATAGCCTTTTAATAAAAAAATATATTACAGCGTAATATCACTCACTCACTAATTCATTATAAAGTTTCAGAAACTATAAGGGCTACCTTATAGTTATATAAATAACAAATATTATTAGTATTAACAAGTAGTATGCTAATACTAAGTACTCGTTAATAATACTAATAATATTTGTTATTTATAATAATAGATATTAAATATTATTTATTATTATAAATTTGGCATTTTTAACCGTTTAGTACCGCGCTATGCTCTAGTTTAGCTATGCTCGACTCAAAAGATACCAACTAAAAAGGTCCGCTATGCACTAATTTATTTGATTCTACGAAAACAATGGAAGTTACAGTTGAAAGAAAAGTGTTTGAATTCATTGCGTTTGCGTTAGTAAGTTAAAATTTATTTGTCTCGTTCTGATAATCAAAAAGGGGTAATGACAGCCAAGTACAAACTTTATTACAAACCTTTATATTACACTGTTTGAATGTAATGTCAAATAGATGTAGATTATGTAACTCCCAACAAGAAACTATAGATCATATGACAAGAGGATGCGCATTCTTAGCAAATACAGTACACAGATAGACATCATAAAGAAATATACCTACAGAAAGCTAAAAAATATAATTTAATAGATACAATAAGACAATGTTATAAATATAAGCCAAAAAATGTAAATAACAACATAGATAAATTATACTGGGATAGTGATATAATTACAGATAAAATCACACGGAACAATAGACCATACATAGCATTAATTTTAAAACAACCACAAATAACAAATTTAGTAGATATATCTGTGTCTAACTCAGAAAGAAATACACCGAGATAATCTGTCGTATTCTATATCATTAGCAGATGAAATACGACAAATATGCAACAAAATACAGTTAAAATAATATTGATAGTATTATCATCTACCGGACTCATCCCTATATCACTACACACATCATAAAAAGAACTAGACCTACACAAAACATACATTCCACTACAAAAATCAGTTATCATAGACACATGTTCCATAGTAAAGCGATTCCTGATATCCACTTCACAAACACATTCTTCAGAAGAAAAGAACCAACTCACTTGATGTAAGCCCATGGCTGACTCGTCACATTCACAAGCTATGCTGAGAGTCCAAATCCAAATGGAAACGTAACACATAATTATAATAATAATAATTATTATTATTTCCTTTATTCACACTTATTACACACATATTATTTTACATAAAAAAAATAGAAAATAATTATTTACTATCTATATACATAGAAAAGAAAATTATAATAATTGTGTGTGTGTGTGTGCGCGCGTGCGTGTGTGTGCATACGAGTTTTTGTGTAAAGTATGTTTGTATAATTAGTTACATATAACCGAAAGAGACTCAGGGGTATCATAATAAAATGTATAGCTAACAAATAATTTTACTTATAACTTGATGATTGCTATAATTTTAATATCCAATTTTATCATACCTACCCTAATTCTTGATCTCGTTTCGGGAAGTCTTTTTTTGAAACCGTTCTTTTATATTTTGGCAGTCAGCCACAACATTCTCTTTGAAATTTTTCCTCTTTACTGAAAATTATGTACACATGACCAAACCAGTTTAGACTGACCTCCCATTGTAAAGGTTTAAAGCACAATTCAAGGGCAGCCTATACTGGTTTTGTATAGCTTGATGTGTAGCCGTGCGTACATGTACATATAATATTATGAATCACCAGCAACATGTAGTAATCGAGTAATGAGACTTGGCTCTGCTTTTATTAAAATGTTTTGTTACGAGTGAACTTTACATTACAACTAATTGTGCTAGGCATTTATATTACTAAAAACCTTAGGATAATATAAGAACTTATGACTTAAATAAACTTTACGTAGGTAGGTACTTACTTAAGTACCTAAAAATCACTTATATTTTTTTTCACTTCTTTTTTTTTATTGACACTAGGATTTTTCTGGATCTTTAGTGCGTTTACCAAACCCAAACTCTTTTAACAAAAGAAGATAACATGGAAAACTACCTTAAGGCTATAAAAAATATATGTTCCGTGTGGGAATCGAACCCACTAGTGATACTACATTACTCATAGCGCACCCGATTACTTAGCCACATCTCCATTTATTTTCATGCATACATTTATTTTCTTGCCATGCTATGTATAATATACCCACAGTAAATTATTGCTTTCACCTCTGCCAATCTAAGAAACTTTTTTACAGATGTAGGCTCAAACTGTTTCTTGTAACTTCTAAATCAAAACCAACGCGCGACGCAACCATAAATAAATTATTATTATTACTAGACAAGTACCTAAGTAACATAAAATCAACGTCGTGGTGTGTAAACAACAGTAATTCTAATTTACAATATATTATATACCTACAATATACCTAATAATAAGATATACCTAGGTATAAAATAGTATTATCACGGGTAAAACAATAAAATTACCTATCTTACACATTTTTTTTTCCTTAGGTAGTCTAGTAAGTTACGGCCGGTATATTATCTTTACTTACCTATGTAGGTATACATAACATAACATACCATCACGCCTGTATTCCCCGAAGGGTTGGGCCGAGGTGTACTAATGTACACCCACATTTCGCCGGTATGTTTAGGTCCCATGTAATAGGGGGCGAGCCTATTGCCATTAACCGGGCACAAATCCAGACCCCGAGCTGCTAATGGGAATTTCATAGAAAAACCCAATAACACTTTGCTCGACCTGGGGATCGAACCCAGGACCTCTAGCGTAGAAGTCGCACTTAGGACCACTAGACTAATGAGGCAGTCTATGTACGTATAATATATTTAAATAATAAAACCTCTCTCGAGCGCAAGCTCTCGTTGTCCATTAAACTATCTAAATATCTCTTTCGATAAGTCGCACCCGGCGGAATAAGTAAGATTCACGACATTCGATTAATCGCGTCGCTCACATGCACCGCGAGCCGGTTGTTTCAAGGACGTTGTCTCACCTCCCGACCCGCCGCAGCTCCCGCGACGCATGGTGAAACAACAATACATTTGCAACATTTTCACGCGTATTTCTCATGTTCCGAATTTTGGAGATTACTCCTATAATATTGTTAATACGTAAAAAAAAAATATTGTAAAAAAATATTCACTATATTATCTGGGTTTCCTTCGAATCAGAATGTTTCTGTATTGATACATTGTCGAGAAATACTAGCATAAAGTTGGGCCGTTTTTCAACGACAATTGCCAATCTTTGAGCTCGTGTAACTTTTTAACCGTATATTGAAATGAAATTTTATATTACATGAACACGCATTTTGATGATAAGATTGTCACTGCAAAATTTCAATGACTTTCATAGTTTAAAATTCAAGCAAGAGCCAAACTACGTTTGTATGGGGCGCGAAGCGGATACTATCCTCTTAAAAGTGTGATCTTTTAATAACGTGAGTGAGACATACATACATAATACGAGAATTCAATACTTATACAAAATGGAAACGCTTATTACACTACAAGAGGAATTAATGATTAACTTGAAGAAAGCTGAACGGAATTTTAAGAAAACGCCTAAAGAGAGGATTAAACGGCCATACTTAGAAACAAGACTAGAGGTACTGGAGTTACAATATGCTGAGTTTAAGGAAGGTCATAAGGCAATAATTTCGAAGGCTTCAAGAGATAAGAAAGAAGCGTATTTCACTGAGGACTATTACGAGAGCTTTGAGGAACTATATGTTCAATATAAAACTAACTTAAAAGATGCTTTGCAATCGCTTCCTAACGCTGAAACGGTAACATCAAAGGACCCTGGTAATCATGAGAACAGCCATGGTGATGTGAAATTACCACGAATACATCTTCCAACATTTGGTGGAAAATACGAGGATTGGCAAATGTTTTTCGACATGTTTGTGACATTGATTCATAAAAACAAAAACCTATCACTTGTGCAAAAATTACAATATCTGAAAAGCAATCTTACTGGTGAGCCTCAAACACTTATACGAAATTACACAACAACTGAAGCAAATTATGAGGATGCCTGGAACCAATTAGTTCGTCGTTACAAAAATAAGAAATACAACTGTAATGCGGTTCTAAAAACGTTATTTGCACAAAAGAAGATAATTTCGGAATCTGCTGGTGCCGTCAAACAATTGTTGGACAACACATCCTCCTGCTTAATTTCATTGAGAAATATGGGAATAAATACTGAGAATTGGGATATCATCATAGTTTACATGACTGTTTCAAAATTAGCAATGGAGTCGATGAAACTATGGGAAGAAAAGTCGAGTCTGTGAGATGAGTTACCTACCTGGAGTCAATTACGAGAGTTTTTAGAAGGAAGATTTCGGTCAATGGAGATGATCGAAAGCACATTTCACATAACACATCGTACAAAACCAGCAATAAATACAAACTCGTTTTACGTATCTACAGAGAATGAAACAAAGGTGAAATGTGCTATGTGTCAAGAAGAACATTTTATATACTCCTGTAAGAAATTCAGTTTAATGACACCAAAAGAGAGACAAGACTTTGTAGCGAGTAATAAGTTGTGTTTCAATTGTCTCGCCCCATCGCATGCTGTGATAAAATGTCGTAATAGAGTAAGTTGTAAGAGATGCGGACGGAGACACCATACACTACTTCATTTTGACAAGGTAATACCAATTATCAACTCAGCGTCACCATCGACTGACCCACAACCTGGTGTGTCAACAGAGGAGGTTAACATTGTTACAAACTTTTCTAAAGAATATACAGAGACTAACACTGTGCTGCTAGCGACTGCAAGTATTAAGGTAACATCCAAATATTATGGTAAACACATTGTAAGAGCTTTAATTGATCAAGGCAGTCAGGCATCTTTTGTCACAGAAACTATTGTACAATTGTTAGGCTTAGTACGAAAACCAGTAAATGGCTGGGTGTCAGGTTTGGGAGATGGTCGCACTAAAATAAAACACATGGTTTCATTACCTATAGAATCTTGTCATAATTCTCATAAGGTTGTATACATTAATGCATTTGTTCTTAAAACATTAACATCATTTTTGCCGACAGCTGACCTCGAACCTCTTGAGTGGCAAGAAATCGAGGGTCTAATGTTAGCTGATAGTGCTTTAAATAATTCTGGTAAAATTGATGTGTTACTAGGTGCAGATGTTTACAGCGAGATCATACAAAACGGAGTCCTTAAACATCCTTCGAGAAATATTATTGCACAAAATACCATCTTTGGATGGATTCTTTCAGGCCGAGTCTCACACAAACCCTTTTCAAACCCAGTTATAGGTATGCATGTAAGTGTGGCATCAGAGGACAACATCCTTAAACAATTTTGGGCGATGGAGAATGAACCACAAAAACTAGAGAGAGAATTTACTAACAGTGAGAAGATATGTGAAGAATATTTTAACAAAACTACAACACGAGATGGAGAAGGCAGGTCTGTACTCAGGCTACCCTTCTCCACAAATGATCTAAAATGCGTATACAACAATTCAAAGGAAATAGCTTTGAGGAGATTGCTACATCAAGAAAAACGGCTATTAAAAGATGTTGAACTTGGAAAAGAATACAATAAGGTAATTGAGGAATATTTAGCCTTAAATCATGTTACAGAAGTTCCTGAGAGTGAAATGGGAGCTACAATGTCTGTTTATCTTCCTCATCATGCAGTTGTAAAAGAAGCAAGGACGACTACGAAGGTGCGAGTTGTGTTTGACGCATCATGTAAAGGAAACAACAATACTTCCCTAAATGACGAGCTTCTAGTGGGTCCAAAGCATCAGCCTGATCTGCGTCATATACTTATGAGGTGGAGAATTCATAAGATAGTAGTTATTCCAGACATTGTAAAAATTTACAGGATGGTGCGAGTATCAGAAGATCATTCAGATTTTCAGAGATTCTTGTGGAGATTTCATCCTACCGATCCGGTAAAACATTTCAAAATATTGCGCCTTACTTTTGGTACAGCATGTGCCCCATATTTAGCTGTAAAATGTTTACAACGTCTTGCTGAGGATGAAGAAGCTAAATACCCGCTTGTAGCCAAAATAGCTAAGGTAGATTTCTATATGGATGACCTAATGACTGGTTTACGAACTACAGAGGAAGCTATCGAAAAGTATGAAGAGATGAGTAAACTAATGAACAGTGGAGGATTTATTCTACAGAAATGGAACAGTAACGATGAGGAGTTTTTAAATTACATTGGTTTCGCGGAGAATGAGAAGGATTCAACAACTAAAGTTAAAATCAAAGATGTGATGAAAGTTTTTGGCGTAAGTTGGAATGGAGACTCAGACAATTTTGAATATATCCATAATATACTTGAGCACGAAGAAGACTACACAAAACGACAAGTAGTGTCAGATATAGCACGTTTACATTTACCTTTAGTTTATCCAGCTGATTACGCTTCAAGAGGATTAACTTCTAGAGAATTTATTCATAATTATTTATGGCGGAGAAGGCCAAAATGGCTAACAAAAGGAGTGAAAGACTTTGAGACCGATTTTATCATCGAAGACACAGAGAAGAAGAGAAAATTAAAACATTTACTACATTACATTTACATTTACATTCGTATTATCAATGAAGAAATCATATGGGCTAAGTTTTCGAGTTTACGACGAACAATGAGTAATTTAATACGAAACTTACATACGAGGAGCTGTCTACAGTATTAGCACAAGTAGAAAGTTGTTTAAACCGGACCAATTACTGTTATTAGCGATAACCCAGACGACCCTCTTCCTCTTACACCAGGTCATTTTCTTATTGGTGAACCTTTAATAAACTTAGCTGATGAGGATTATAGTAAACATAACCCGAGTAGGTACAGTAACATGTAAGAATGGTATATTTAAACGCCCACTTAGCAAAATATGCATACTGTGTAAGTAAAGATGTATCTTAAATGCATGATTAATTATCAAATGAGAAATGTTTAGATTCTTTTTACATTCTCATGGTGTGTTGGTTTTAGTAACTTGTGTTTTTATACTTTATCTTTACTGTACTTCAAATATTTAAGTTTAGATTCGAAAACATGTGCATTTAATATCTACTTTATTGAAATTTAATACTTAATTCGTTATACAGTCCACTATTTCACGTTCACTATTCGTTTTGTTAGAGTATCATTATCCGCCCATAGATTTCATAACTTTACATTGTGTAAAGAACTTAGTTCTTGGTGGGCGGAATGTTTAAAAACTACTTGAGGTTTTATATGAGCATTTTTACTTTTCTACATTATCTGTATATTCTAACAATCAAACAGTTCTAAATAAATCGGAGTAACGATCACACGTCTTTTAACTTGAAAATCTCCCGCATGCCATAATAAATCTTATTACTATCATCACCGACCGTTTAACTCGCGTATCGCCTGCGCGGTAAGAAGGGAGCGGTAGGAAGTAATTAAATACTTAAAAAACAAACTTATTATCTTTTTGTATTTTTTAGGCATTTTCCATGCAAAGATTACTAAGTTATTTTAGTGAAGGAAAAATACGACCGCGGGCAGGATTCGAACCTGCGTCTTCTGGTTAAGTACACCAGACGCTATGACCGCTAAGCCACCGCGACCCCCACCCGCCATGTCGAAATTTGCCTTCACATTTTTAATTTACGTCTTTGAGGCGACGTCAGTGACATCTGTTGAAAATGTGGCGCGGTGGCTTAGCGGTCATAGCGTCTGGTGTACTTAACCAGAAGACGCAGGTTCGAATCCTGCCCGCGGTCGTATTTTTCCTTCACTAAAATAACTTAGTAATCTTTGCATGGAAAATGCCTAAAAAATACAAAAAGATAGTTAAAAGGTAAGGTGGCATCGTACGACATCGTACTTGCTGTAAAGCATGTCATGTCGGTTGAGAATCACATTTTCAACAGATGTCACTGACGTCGCCTCAAAGACGTAAATTAAAAATGTGAAGGCAAATTTCGACATGGCGGGTGGGGGTCGCGGTGGCTTAGCGGTCATAGCGTCTGGTGTACTTAACCAGAAGACGCAGGTTCGAATCCTGCCCGCGGTCGTATTTTTCCTTCACTAAAATACTTATTATTTTATTCTTTACCAACAATGTCTATCTCGAGATAAATCTTTGGATTATTGACTCCGTGTGTAGCGTTACCCGCCCCCGCTCCCTTCAAACCGCGCAGGCGATACGCGAGTTAAACGGTCGGCCTATAAGTACCTACATCAGTGCTAACGGTTCTAACATTTCTATGCCGCATTTATAGAGTCAAACTCAGGCTATGTTCCATTTTATGTGATAACTCGGCAAACGAACAGGCGAGCCACCTGATGGTAAGTAGTCATCGCCGCTCATAGACAACTGCAATAGCGAAGGCAGTTGCAGATGCGTTGTCGAGCCAAGGAAAAGGGCGGAAAGCAAGTATAGTCCAACGATACCGTACTTATACTTGTATCTGTAAGAGAAGAGAGAGTTCGAAACGATGACGTCACTGCATTTCTGAGAAAATACCCGACAGAAGCACAATACGTACGTGGAATGTTTGTTTTTCTAACAAAATATTGACAATAGTCATGTTAAACGTTTTTAACACTTAAAAATCAATACGGAAACATACTTGTTGCACGATGGAGTAAAAAAAACGATAAAAATATTATGATCCATAATTATTGACCCAACCACTGTTTGTATTTCATTTTCTCCAATTAGATGGGGAAGAAACTTTCATCATCATCAACCTATTACACTGTCCCACTGCTGGGCACGGGTCTCCTCTCATTACGAGAGGGATTAGACTATAGTCCACCACGCTAGCCTACTACGGGTTGGCAGACTTCACATGCTGCCAAGTAAATCTCTCTGGCATGCAGGTTTCCTCACGATGTTTACCTTCACCGTTTAAGCGCGTGCATGACTTCGAAAAGTCAGAGGTGCGTGCCTTGGATTCGAACTGGTCATATCACTAGGCTAATTTGAGCCAAAAATGCGAACACCTTTTTAAATTATTTTCGTGTCAACTGCCAGTTGCAAAGGAAGAATAAAAGATTATTTCTTCTTCTAACATATTAAAAAGTGGGTTTGTGCACGTATAATCTAAACCTTAATATCATTTAATTTAATTATTTCTCTGAACCCAAAAATATGATTTTTGGAATTATTGTCTGTTTGTTACAGTAGAATGCCTCGTTAGACTAGTGATCCCAAACGCGACTGCTACGCTAGAGGTCCTGGGTTTGATTCCTGGGTCGAGCAAAGTGTTATTGATAAACTATGTCATTGGTAGCAACTCAGAGTCTGGATTTTTGTCCGGTTAATGGCAAAAGCCTTGCCCCCTATTACATGGGGCCAAAACCTACCGGTGAAGCGTGGGTGTACATTGGTACACCTCTGCCTACCCCTTCAGGGAATACAGGCGTGATGGTATGTCATGTTATATTTGACTGTTTGTTAGAGGTTTGCGGAAAAATTACTTAATAGATTATAATGCCTACCTATACTATAAAACTTACTTCGCTAGTAAGCCTCCCAAGTGCATTGACATCAGACGTTACGGCTCGCTAAAACGTGTGTAAGTATTGACTTACTAACATTGTCTATATAAACATTAAATATCACTAGTTACTAGCTATGTGTACTTACTTCATTTTGTTAACATTTGTTTTGAACACCGAACAAGTGCGAGTCTGATCACACATCAAGGGTGCCGGACAATCTTGAATAACCTTTTTTAATTATTGGCAGTACTAAGACAAAGTATAATCTATGCTAATATTACTTAAAGAGGAAAGATTTGTTTATTCGTAATCGATAAAACTCTGAAGTTAAGATCAATATTTTTTCTAAATTCCTTCACCATAATTTATTATCCCGCGGGATAGCCAAGATCCGATGCGGATAAAGGGGTTGGGCGCGAAATTCAAATTATTCTTGTTTTTTCGCAATTTTTTCGGCTATAACTTCTTTTCTCCATGGCTATAACACATTCCAAGAACTAGGCAGCTTAATAATTAATTATACCTAATAATATCTGAATCCTCATAAAAAGCTGGTACAAGGATATTTAATATTAATATACTTAGTGGGTAGCTAATAGCATAATTGTGAATGTGGTATCTACTATGTACTTATTATAATAAACAAAAAACCCGACCGACTAGACTGTAGTAATTTAATTAAGGTATTTCGTATTTTATATGCAGTTAGAGTTAGAGTACCTAATTGTATTCTTGTTTAAGAAATAAATATTTTTAGCACTTTTTATTTTATTCAAAAGGTACAGTAACAGATCAATGCACAGATACATAATTATGACACTGCCCTTTTAAATGTTATGGACGGGTGATGACGATGTGTGAAAACGCGGGCGAAGTTGCCGGCGGAAAGCTACAGGTCTAATAAAGAAGACTTGGAGGAAGATAAACGAAGAATTCAATTCAATTCAATTAGTTTATTGCGAATATACCTAGGTCGATACAGTTGGTATTAACATAGTTTTATCAATTATAGAACAAACATTTAGTGCAGCTATATTCCGCCATTTGGCATGCAATACTCATCACGTTGCATTACTAATATTAAATTATTTTAACATACTTATTACAAAAAAAAAAAGTAGAAACTTGTCAATCTAGATACTTATTATTGTATATGTCATAAGTCAATTTACACTCGCCCCCTATTACATGGGACCTAAACATACCGGCGAAATGTGGGTGTACATTAGTACACCTCTGCCTAACCCTTCGGGGAATACAGGCGTGATGATGGTATGCAAGTCAATTTAGTAATTAATCAGCTAATTATTGAGTTTTAAATTTTTATTTTTTTCTTCGAGATATTCTTTCACATTATAGTATGCCTTATTAACAAGAAATTTCTTTAATAGCGTTTTAAACTTATCTAGATTGGAGCATCTCAATATGTATGGTGGTAAGTGTTTATAAATTCGAGGGGCCATACAAAATATGCTATTGCTAAATTGCGCTGTTTTATTTGATGGAAAACATATTTTGTGATTGTTACGAAGAATTATTATTAAGAAGATGGTTGAGTTCATCGCTCTATGGTCTCACCTCTGATTAAAAGGTAATTTACGTTTATATTTTTACCCGAAACTGTTACGTGTTGATAGCACTTTTTAGGCAGTACATGGGATACCGTAGTTTATTTATAGTAAGTAGTCACCAAAAATATTCCACTTTCAATTTTGAAATAATTAATATCATCAAACGATTATTTTTCATTGACTGCCTCATTAGTCTAGTGGTCCTAAGTGCGACTGCTACGCTAGAGGTCCTGGGTTCGATCCCCAGGTCGAGCAAAGTGTTATTGGGTTTTTCTACGAAATTCTCAGTAGCAGCTCGGAGTCTGGATTTGTGCCCGGTTAATGGCAATAGGCTCGCCCCCTATTACATGGGACCTAAACATACCGGCGAAATGTGGGTGTACATCAGTACACCTCTGCCTAACCCTTCGGGGAATACAGGCGTGATGGTATGTTTATGTTTATGTTATGTGATTATTTTTCAGGGAATGAATCATATTTTTAATACAGATATTTAAAACGATTAGATGATAAATAATTAACATATTAAGTATGCAGGTACTTACTTCCAACCAAAAAACTAGAGTACTGTATTTTAGATAATTGTATTTTAAATATATCTACTAGTAAGTTAGTAACAATATTATAGTTATGAATATAAGATACTAACTAGTTAATATCAGTAATCGAATTGTTTGAATGAATGAATGAATGAAATGAATGAACTTACACCGCGTTACCACTGACGCGGGATTAGTATATGCAAAGTTGTTATTTATTCAATTATCTATTTATTTTTGAAACTCCCACACAGTCTTTCCACACAGTTTTCTTATTATTTTATTTAAATTTTAGTCGACCTGTGAAATTAACTGCTTACTGCTTAATTACCAGCAGCAGCTTGGAGTGCCTTGGAGTTTCGATTTGTGCCCAGATTAGCTCTGTATCAGACCTAAATAAACCGGCGAACTTTGAATGTATCTGTTCACCTCTGCCAAACCTCGGGCAATACAGGCGTGATGGTATTTTGAGTTAGAATTTCCCGGTAATATTAATTATTAAACATTGGTCAAGTTCCGCGATCCATTCGGCCGCAGATCTACGATCGCGTATTTTCTGCGCGTGCGCCACCGCGTCGGACGATCATTCACACTCCAGTTGATCATCGGTGCGCTATACTTAGCGTGACGTACATATATTTCAAAACTATAACTATAAATTATATCTTTAAAGATTATTAATAGCAAAATATCGTGCGTACGTGAATAAATAAGTGTAGGTAATTTCTTTGCTGCATTTTTTTAATACAGGTGAGTATTTTTTTAATTTAAACAAATACTTATTTATTTAATGTAAATTAACATAATAAGGAGGAATTCAATAGTAGGTATATTAGTAAACGTTTTTTCTTCTCGTTGTTTTGTTTCTCAAGTATTTTCACAATTTTCGGATGTTTTCCTTTACTTGTGAAAAACTGTAATTTATTTGCAAGTGTCGTGATCTTTACTAATTATATTATTATTATAAGGCTGAAGAGTTTGTTTGTTTGCTTGAACGCGTTAATCTCAGGAACTACTGGTCCGGTATTTATCGAGGAAGGCTATAGGCTATATATTATCACGCTTAGATCAATAGGGGCGGAGCATAAGTGCAAAATGTTGCAAAAACGGGAAAAAATATTCATTTTAAATGCAGAAAAGCCGAGAAACCACGCGGGCGAAGCCGTGGGTGGAAAGCTAGTATTTTATAAGGCTGATCGTCTCTCCTTGGGCACAATATTTTTTTTGTTTTTCATAAATTGTTCGTCTAACACATTCTTTATGTAGATAGAAGAAATTGAGACATCTACCTATAGTAGACAACTACCTATAGTAGACAACTACCTATAGTGTATTTCACAAATCACGACTAAGTACTAAAACTTTCGGTTAGTCCCTCTATGCTCTAGTCCCGCTAGGTATGCCACACTCATAAAATACCTACTAAAAAGTTCCTCTATGCACGAACTAATATTCGCGGACAGTTATGAAGAAAACTGCTACAGTGAAATATTTTATTTGAGCAAAAGATTGCTCAAATAAATTATTTCACTTTAACAGTATATTTTTAATGAACTTTAATGAAAATAATAACTTACATAATTTCCTTTCAGAAAAGGAAATTATGTAAGTTATCTTATTTTCAATCTTCATTAAAAATATTTAAATACGAGTAGGTCAAGCTTTGCGCTTGTAATGTGTCGAATTGTTTTTTGTTTTCAGGATAATCATAAAAATCAGGCCTTTTTCGAATGGGTCCTGGACTCCTGGTCCTTTCGCTATTATGAAAATAGCTAGAGATGATATACATATGATTGCATTTTTTTAGCTGCAACTTACTGGTAATTGGTTAGTTCTTCTATTACAATGTCGGGTGCGAGTTCTTCAAGTGGTTTGGTTCAAATATTATATTACATGTCGGGCACAAATAAGCTCCGCGGAATCGACTTAGAGAACGGTTTTTTTATCTACGCTCATCTTTATATTAATTCAGTATTTGAAAAATCGTTTTAAAACAATTTGATTAATTCGTCCAGCCGTTGAAGTATGAACAAACAGTCAAACATCGTAACTTACACATTTATATGTAACATATTAGAAAGAAATTAATTAAATTTATTCGTAATAAAGTCATAATAGGTCTAGTATTGACTTACAGCTCTTTTCATAAAAATATCTTTACTTAGATTTGCTCTGTAGTTAGTTTGTGTAACTTATTGATTGTCAGAACAAGACAAAACAAATTTTAACTTACAAACGCTTACACATATATACTTATGAATAGGGCTATAAATTTTTTAACTTTAATTCTAACACTTTTCTTTCCGACCGTAACTTCCATTGTTTTCGTAGAATCGAAAAAAATCGTGCATAGTGGAACTTTTTGGTAGGTATTTTTCGAGTCGAGCATAGCGAAACTAGAGCATAGCGGGACTAACCGAAAACTTTGGCCTGAATAATCGTAAATCTGTCGTAAAAGATGAGAATTCGGTCAAAATTCGCAATTTACACTATTTTCAACAACTTAAAGAATTTCATGACGTTGACTTATGTTTGATTTTTTCGAAGCTCATAAGGGCCTGAGTATTTTTTGTTAATTTTATTATTGACAGACAGACCAACTTACAACAAAGTGCTAGGGGTAAACTTTTACTTATGTAGGTACCTACTATACATAATAATATGTAATAATTATAAAAAATGACTACCTCGTTGGTCTAGTGGTCCCAAATCCCAATCGTGACTGCTACGCTAGAGGTCTTGGGTTCGATCCCCAGGTCGAGCAAAGTGTTATTGAGTTTTTCTATGAAATTCTCAGTAGCAGCTCGGAGTCTGGATTTGTGCCCGGTAAATGGCAATAGGCTCGCCCCCTATTACATGGGACCCAAACATACCGGCGAACTGTGGGTGTACATTAAGTACACCTCTGCCTAACCCTTCGGGGAATACAGGCGTGGTGGTATGTTAATTATAAAAAAAACTCGTTTTAAGTCCGTTGTAACTTTAATAGCCAATATGTGGAAACTGCTGATAATGACGTCTGCTGACGAAACTGTTATTGTTATTTCATGTCATACTGTAATCTGCAAGTTTCCCAAATAAAAATAAACATTATTATTAATTAGCATAGGATAATATTATGTGAATCTTGGGACATTAGGGTACGTACAAGCGCGGCTGCTAAGCATAAGGTCAATTTTCAACCGACTTCAAAAAGGAGTTCTCAATTCGTCTGTATGTTTTTAAATATGTTTGTTACCCGATATCTCTGCCAATTATGGATCGATTTTAATGATTATTTGGTAGGATTCGTTTTTCTGTTTGGTAGGTCATACTTTAGAGGTTGTCCCGTTTAAATATTATCGAAATCGTTTGAGCGGTATTAATAAAAAAAAGGAAAATAAAAAAATCGATGATAATTATTATCGTTTACTCCGATAATATCATCGATGACAGCGATGTTTATCGCTGTCTTATTGGAGCAGTGCTTGCTTGCAAGTACTTATAAACAAAACTTTCTACTAAAAAATAGAATTACCTACCTGCTTTTAACAAAAAAGTAAAACCGCCTGCACCGCCTTCAAGTCACTGACTTCCCTTCAAACTGTTTTAGACATAAAATTATTTTATTATTTTTTGAAGGCGGTTTAGCTTTTTTTATATCATCATCATCATCGATCCATTATATTGTTACTGCTGGGCATGTGTCGAGAGGGGTTAGGCTGTAGTCCATCACGCTAGCTTACTGCGGATTGGCAGACTTCACACGAGTCAAGAAAATCTCTCAGGCATGCAGGTTTTCTCACTATGTTTTCCTAAACCGTTTAAGCACGTGATAATTACTTAATTATTAATTCGCACATGACTTTTAAAAGATAGAGGTGCGTGCCTATCTACATATATCTATCTAACTCGATTTTTTAAATTTGTTATGGGAAATCCTCATGACGTACTCATCCTTGTACCGACCTAAACTGCACTAACCTTACCTCGTCATTACTCGCAATCAGTCATCGGCTATTGAACATAAAATAACATATCATCACGCCTGTATTCCCCGAAAGGCTAAGCTGAGGTGTACTAATGTACACCCACGCTTCGCCGGTATGTTTAGGTCCCATGTAATAGAGGTCGAGCCTATTGCCATTAACCGGCCACAAATCCAGATTCCGACCGCTACAGAGAATTTTGAAGAAAAACTCGTTTAACACTTCGCTCGACCTATAAATCGAACCCAGGAACTCTAGCGTAGCAGTCGCGTTTGGAACCACTACATTGACGCGGCAGGCTATTAAGGAAAAGGGAGGGGAAGGAGAAAAGAAGAAGGTAGGAAGGCCTCCGCCGATCCACACACACCGTACGAAACGCAACAGTATGCATACTGGTACTTGTCGTCGATATTCTATGGGAGGGTAGTACAAGTCTCCAGTCGTGCGGATGCCGATACATTCATGCCAGCGGGACACTACTACTCCTAGACCACTGCTACTACTAGACCACTGCTACTACTAGACCACTGCTACTACTAGACCACTACTACTACTAGACCACTGCTACTACTAGACCACCACTACTACTACTAGACCACTACTACTACTAGACCACTACTACTACTAGACCACTACTACTCCTAGACCACTGCTACTACTAGACCACCACTACTACTACTAGACCACTGCTACTACTAGACCACTACTACTACTAGACCACTGCTACTACTAGACCACCACTACTACTACTAGACCACTACTACTACTAGACCACTACTACTACTAGACCACTACTACTCCTAGACCACTGCTACTACTAGACCACCACTACTACTACTAGACCACTGCTACTACTAGACCACTACTACTACTAGACCACTACTACTACTAGACCACTGCTACTACTAGACCACCACTACTACTACTAGACCACTACTACTACTAGACCACTACTACTACTAGACCACTACTACTCCTAGACCACTGCTACTACTAGACCACCACTACTACTACTAGACCACTGCTACTACTAGACCACTACTACTACTACTAGACCTCTACTACTACTAGACCACTACTACTACTAGACCACTACTACTACTAGACCACTGCTACTACTAGACCACTGCTACTACTAGACCACTACTACTACTAGACCACTGCTACTACTAGACCACTACTACTACTAGACCACTACTACTACTAGACCACTGCTACTACTAGACCACTACTACTACTACTAGACCTCTACTACTACTAGACCACTACTACTACTAGACCACTACTACTACTAGACCACTGCTACTACTAGACCACTGCTACTACTAGACCACTACTACTACTAGACCACTGCTACTACTAGACCACTGCTACTACTAGACCACTACTACTACTAGACCACTAGGTACTACTACTAGACCACTACTACTACTAGACCACTACTACTACTAGACCACTACTACTACTAGACCACTACTACTACTAGACTGCTACTATTTCTAGATCACTATTACTACTATTAGGTGTACTACTTAAAAAAAAAACAAAAAGAAAACTACCAGACCACTACTACTACTAGGTACTAGAACACTATTTTGCTGAAACCTTCACGTGACATTCGCACATTGGACGTTACTATGAACTTGCTGACGCAGTCGCTGCCGGCGTGGCTCGCCGCTCGCCGCTCGCCACTCGCCGACACACAACAATATTGACTTTTCATCTAACATTTGCTTGTCAATGACGATCTCGCTAGTTTTATGACAAATGTCAACAGAGCTCATAATTATAATTATGTTGCGATTTCCGCGAAGAACTACAAAAAAATATTCTTTTTTAAGGCTAAAGCGTAGTGTAAAGTGTAGTGTAGGAGATTTAGGTGTAAATTGTAATTTTGGACCAAATCCACAATTTTACATCAAAATCATCGACGATAACGATTTTTAAGCAAAAGTTTTAATTTAATACAATTGTGAATAAGTTATTGTTGATGTCGCAATTTCTAGAGGAGAGGGCACTCTCTTTTCTCTCTCTGTTAACGTTCGTCCTGCTCTCACCTTTTGTTGCCCTGAAGTGCACAAAGATTAACAAACAAACGGCAATGTTTTTGTCTCGTGATTTTATATAAAATTGTTTTAAATAGATTCAGATTAGTTATATATGGTTCTATCTTCAATCCTGTCACGATACTGCCAAAATGCAGCGGTCTTTCGGAGTTGGTCTATTACATTTTATATTATTTCTTTACACTTCACTATTTTATGCACGATTGTACTTACTTTCAACAAAAAGAGGGTCAAATTAAAATCTTTTAATCAATATTTAAAATAAAAGCGCGGTCCAATGGGACCATGGAGAATCCTACTCTCCTCCGTGAATGGGACATATTGTTAAGCAGGAGGTCTAACGGATCCTATTTTGTAGGTAAGATTTCATTTTAAAGGTCCAGTGGGTACCATCTGTTTGATGGGAGGTCCAATGGGTCCTATCGAGTAGGAAGAGTCCCATTATGAAGGTCCAGTGGGTACGAGACCGTTCTTTTGATTCGAGTGAAACAGCTATATAACATAACCATCACGCCTGTATTCCCCGCTGGGTTAGGCAGAGGTGTACACCCACGCTTCAACGGTATGTTTAGGTCTCATGTACTTAATAGGGGGCGAGCCTATTGCCATTAGCCGGGCACGAATCCAGACTCCGAGCTGCTACTGATAATTTAATACCACTATATTACTTTGTTTCACCTGGGAATCGAACGCAGGGCCCCCTCTAGCGTAGCAGTCGCGTATGGGACCACTAAACTATTACGAGACGGTCTTTTGTCTTTTCAGTATTTTGTTAGTGCGGTCTCTAAGCGTTCCGGACTACATCATTCTAAAACGGAAAAAAATAAGGAAAATATCTAGTCATAATTAAAACGTATTTTTTAATAATTCCGTCTCCGCACGATTTGTGCATTTCGCCAATAATTGAAGTAGATTGTTATGTTATTATGTGTTATGTTTTTTTTTTTAAGTTTAGGGAACCGGTATTTTAATAACCAAAAATTAAAATCGACAAAAATACCGTAAAATTCAATAAAACTTATAGTTTTAATGACTAACTTTTTGTTTTAAGATTAGTCATGGAGATTTAAATTGATATTTTATTTTAACTTTTTCAACTTTTTTAGGGTTTAATTCTTTATAATATTTTTTGTAGCTAAAATCTATTTTCTTACCTACAAGTAGGCACTATAGCTAGGTCTAAAGTGCACATCAAGCAATCTATAAATGAAATAGATACTTATGTTTAACACAAAGTAAACTACGTACTTAAATCGTAGCAGTGTTCCCCCATCTCCGTCATCAGATCAACCCCCTGGTTTCCATTATAATAACATACATTCCATCACGCCTGTATTCCCCGAAGGATTAGGCAGACACCGCGTTCGCTGGTATGTTTAACCATTCACCGGGCACAAATCCAGACTCCGAGCTGCTACTGAAAATTTCATGGAAAAACCCAATAACACTGCTCGACCTGGGGATCGAACCCAAGACCTCTAGCGTAGAAGTCGCGATTGGGACCACTAGACTAACGAGGCAGGTTTCCATTATCTTCTAGTATAATTAAAACTACATTTTGTATGTGTGTTAAATTTTAAGATAATCGGGTCACAGGTGCAAATTTATGCAGTTATGAGTTTATTCTGTTTTATAGGTAATTATTATTTAACTATAACGTACGGTGGCCAGCACACCAAATTACCACAAAACTTCAAATTTTCTCAGGATTGATTGATGAATTTAATCTTCAACATTTTAACCTGAGGGCTTAGACAAGTGGCATGAACGCTAATCCAATAGAATAGAATAGAATTCTCAATGTATGGGAGTGACACTAGCTTACGACATTAATTGACATGTCAATGTGACAGGTCTTGTTGTGGTAGGGCCACGCTGTTCGCAGCATGAATGGGCCGGCTTGACCGGGGAAGTACCACACTCTCGCAGAAGACCGACGTCCGAGTAGTAGCGTTTCGTTACTGCGCTTCGTTGGGTGAGCGAGAGGGCCGGAGGCCCAATTCCTCCCCCAATTCCCTTCCTTCTCCTTTTCTCCTTCCCCTCCCTTTCCTTAAATAGGCTCGGCAACGCATCTGCAACTCCTTTGGTTTTGCAGATGTCCATGGGCGGCGATGACTACTTACCATCAGGTAGCTCGCCTGCTCGTTTGCCGAGATATCCCATAAAAAAAAAATAAAAAAAAAATGTCATGGCGTAAGCTAGTGTCACTCCCATACATTGAGAATTCTATTCTATTCTACTGGATTAGCGTTCATGCCACTTGTCTAGGGGCCCTGATGTGCTAGCGATTGTACCTATGCGTTAATTATCCGATAAAAAAAGATCCGATAACTAAATTCGAATAACTAAATTCGGACAAACTCTGTAAAAAAATATGCAAATTAGTCATTTATCGACACCCACTTATCATGTTTTTTGTAAGTATTAACTACTAACAATCGGTTATTAATTAATTATGAAATAGTCGCACGTCATGTCCTTGCCTGTCTATGACTATTTCGTCTCAATGACATAAAATACAACAAATTTTATGGATTTTGTCGCGTATAAATAAATAAGTAAAAAGTATCTACTTAGTATTATTTCCATGTCTAATTAAAGTAAAATTATTTCTATTATGGTATTGTCTACTGTTTCATGTTAGGTCCCTATATTCATATAATATGTTTGTAATTTATTAAGTAACTTGGTTATACCTAGTTGATTAATGTTATTATTGGTAGGTATTAGGTACACCGGTTAAATTAACAATACATTCATTAATAAATAAAGGAAGTACCTAGGGTTTACCTGAGTTGTTTTCGGCTGTCATGCCTTTAAATGACGGTGGTGGGTAGGAAGGTACGTCTAAGGTACTTACTGCTGCTTGTGTTTCTGTGATCAAACAAAAACAACAAATTCAAAATATAATTTGTTGTTTATTCACGAAATCGTCTTAAAAGATCTATTTACAGAAAATAAATATCATTTCATTTCATTTCATTCACGAAATCAATAATTGACTAAGTTAGGGAGTTTTATTTTTCCATATTTACTTTTAAAAGAAAGTTTAGTTACTAGAACGGAAGAGATAAATAAGGTCAATCCTTATCTTTGTCTTCCGTGGGTACCTGCTAGCAATGTGGATGGCACATCACTAGTATTCTTGTTAACCCCTCGTGCTAAGCTAAATGCTTATTACGAGTGGGTTCACGTCGGTAGTGCAATGGGTGGGCTTCGAACCGGCAACAACATGATCACAAGTGCGATGCCCTAGCTATTAGGCTACCGCCGCGCCGCTTAGTTTAGTGGTCACTGTTGTCAGTCAACACTTTTGACGACGAAATGAAATGAAATGATGAAATGAAATGATGAAATGATATTTTATTTATGTAAATAGCATAATGACCGGTCGTTGTGGAAGTCTATGGCGGAGGCCTTTGTTCAGCAGTGGACTTCATTTGGCTGATATGATGATGAAATAGATACTTCAAAGACACTTTTACAAGTCAATGTTTTAACTACGTTTTTTTTAAACGGTATCAATCATTGATACCGTTTCAATACGCCAATCCGCAATTTGCCGCTAATCTGTCATTGATAATCACGGCATGCGGCATGCGGCATGCGGTATGTGGCATGCGGCCATGCCGGGCACGGTACGGTACGGTAAAGTAGACAAACAAAGTATCTATGTATTGTTAACGTCAAAAAAATATTGTCAACAACGGGAGCAAGTTACTCTATCAAAGAATATTAATCCGATAAATTTCTTTTAATTTATTGTTTTATTTACTTATCTATTTCTTTTTGGTAAGTCATTAGTCTATTTCCGTAAATCTGTGGTCATTACATACTTACTGACACTGACTTTTTAACCTTTTGAACGCCATTGTCACATATATGTGACAAACGAAATCTTACCCTGAACGCCAACGTCACAAATATATGACAAAATATACGTTATTAATCATTACTTTAGTGTGTTTTCATTTATGAACGTCATTTGACAGAAAAAGTGGCCTGGCGTCAGGGGTACGGCGATACGTTTATACTCTGGCGTGCAAAAGGTTAAATTATTATAAAAGAAAAATCTGGAATTAATTTATCTATCTAATGTATACACGTGTCACATTATTACATTTTGAATGTTATGTAACATACATGTACATACCCTTATTCGCAAAATAAATTACATTATTTGATTTTATTTGAAATTTCCGAAGCCTGCCGCACACTTTAGGCCGCATGTCGCCAACTTTGAATGACTAGTCCCAAAGCCTTTAGCGCTTCAGTTTATAATTTACTAGCTTTTCACCCGCGTGTTTTCTCGCCTTTTCTGCATTTAAACTTTTCCCGTTTTGCAACATTTTTCATTATGCTCCGCTCCTATCAGTCTTAGCGTGATGATATATAGCCTGTAGCCTTCCTCGATAAATGGGCAATCTAACACTGAAAGAATTTTTAAAATGGGACCCGTAGTTCCTGAGATTAGCGCTTTCAAGCAAACAAACAAACCAACTATTCAGCTTTCTAATATTAAGTATAGATAGTATAGATATATAATATATATAGTATAGAGAAGTACAGATATAGATGTATATAAGTAATATTCCTATTCTCCCCGCTTTAAACACTACGGGGGCGTATGGGCGTATGCTACTCAAATCTGTGTTATGATGTTATCCGCTCCGTAAAAAACATACCGGGGTAGATCACAGAACAGGTAAATTTAACTGTTCTGTGGGGTAGATGATACTTGATCTGTGCAATCCACCCCGTTTAACGACGAGGTTCTAGCCTTAGCACTACCGGGTTCGATGATACAATTTTTGTTGGGCCCTACTCCAGCAGTCGCGCTTACAACGACTAGAGCACTAGACAAGTGAGCCACTCGGATTGATTTTGGACACTAATGCACGCACATATACCTACATACACATAGCATGTATAACGTTTGTATGACATGCTCTCAAATATTGACTGAGCGCCGGCGACGCCTCGGCCATCACACAAACATACAAACACCTCGCGCCTCATGCTTAGATTCCATAAATATGGAATATTCTGAGTTTATTTATTTATGTTGTAAGTAAGCTGAACGTTGAAGACCTTACAGTCGCACTCAGACATTCTTCGGTGGTGACTGGTGCATGCCGACAGTATTACACACACCACTAAAAAGTTGAGCTATCGAGATTACTCGTTGACAGCGATACTGCCGGCAGAGTCCTAGGGGATAGGGGATAGTGTCAGTCAGCTCGTTGAACAAAACTTTTTAAATACAACTTGAATGACATAATTATTTAATTAAATGATATTAAGGGTTAATTCTGCATATTTGGTATGTAAGTAAGTATACTTACTTAATCCCTTAAAAAAACCTTAGTAAAACTCTTCTCTTTTGTTCGTTTAAATGTTTATTTGTAGTGAGATATTAATTATTTATTAAATAAATTACTTATTTCGACTAGCCCTTCTACAAGTAATCATTGGTTTAATGGTTCAATTTAATGAATCTGTGAGTGCGGCGGTTATATCTAATGTTTTCATTGTACTTAAATATTATGTGTACTTGTCTGCAGTGTTGGGTACAAGGTTCGACATATCTGCTAGGCCAGTGCTTGTCCGGTACTACAGTCGGTACTTCTAGTACCTATGCACTCGTGTGGTACTTCAACATAAGTGTTTGTTTTGTCGGCACCTAAATACTTATGTTGATCAACAAGGAATAGGTAAACGGTCCAAGACCATATCTACATAATTATATACAGGGTGGCAGGGACATCGACGCACAACCGCTTACTATGAATTCAGTTCATGATTCTAGACACCCCTGCATGGACATTTGACGAAAAACTAACGTAAGACTGAAAAATATCAACGCTGGCGGGCCCAGAATCATGTACTGAATTCATGGTAAGCGGTTGTGCATCGATGTCCCTTCCACCCTGTATACCTACTATAATATGCTTGTGGTTAACAAAAATAGTGTGAAGTACTTAACATAACATACCACCATGCCTGTATTCCCCGAAGGGTTAGGCAGAGGTGCACTTAATGTACACCCACAGTTCGCCGGTATGTTTGGGTCCCATGTAATAGGGGGCGAGCCTATTGCCATTCACCGGGCACAAATCCAGACTCCGAGCTGCTACTGAGAATTTCATAGAAAAACTCAATAACACTTTGCTCGACCTGGGGTTCCGAACTGTAAACAGATGCGAAAAAATATCAACAAAAAATATCAATCAATAGGTCAAATTAGCGCTTAAATAATATTGTGCTAATCGAATATTTGATCTCTCATCCATTGGTGAATAAGTGAACTTAGGAATTATTTTAGTATGCACTTAGTTAAATAAACATAACAGACCATCATGACTGTATTCCCTGAGGGTTAGGCAGAGGTAAACTAAAGTACACCCACATTTCGCCGGTATGTTTAGGTCCCATGTAACAGGGGGCGAGCCTATTGCCATTAACCGGGCACAAATCCAGACTCCGAGCTGCTACTTAGAATTTCATAGAAAAACCCAATAACACTTTGCACGACCTGGGGATCGAACCCAGGAGCTCTCAAATCAAATCAAATCAAATGTTTTTATTTCAAATAAGCTTTCACAAGCGTTTATGAAACGTTAATGACTCTAGTTGCACGGTTCCAAAAAGTTGATCCCATGGAGAAGAATCCGGCAAGAAACTCCATAGACACTCTTTTAACATATATTGTTTTAACATAATTTGCTGGTACATTATGCCGATAACAGGATGTGAGTGCATTGGAGGTTTAGCTCTAGCGTAGCAGTCGCGTTTTAGACCACTAGACTAATGAAGCAGTCAGGTTAGTGGTTACTTAGTCATTAATTTAGCAACATCCCAACTCCCGGTGACTCGAATTTTTTTTTTTTACATTGATTATTGTATTTCTTATTGGAGCATCCAATGAAACCAATTGTACCATCAACGATTTTACTAAGTACTATACTCCATTTGGTTAGGTACTTAACTAAAGGTAAACAATAAAAATGGCGGCGTTCAGGGCTCTTCAACCTTTATTACAATGGTATCTTATGAATTTGGAGTGAAATTAATAACAACACATCTAACAATCAATAAAAACAACGAACAAACAAAACTATAACTAAATAATACAATTTACGGCAAAAGAAACACAAAAACGAACGAAAGTACAAACTGTTACGAATGGCGTCTGGTTACCCGACTAAGTATAATATCGGTTAATTATTTTGCCGCGCTTCCTCGCGCTACTTCTTCTTAATTTTTTCGAGTTATCAAAAGTCTATTATGTAGAAAAAGGTTTTGATTTCCTGTCTTTTTAGATTCTTTCTAGTAGGCACATTGCAATACTTTATGACATAATTATCAGATTTGATTTATTTATTGGTCGCAACCTTAAGAATTTATAATTACCATTTAATATTAAACAAAGTAGTAAAATATGCTAGTATAGTAAAGGAAAATTATTTTGAATTATTAAATAATTTATTTTGGTTACGTTTTGTTTCAAGATGAAAAACGGCCCTATAAAAGAACCTTTTTTATGATTTGTTTACCTTTAGTTAAGTACCTAACCAAATGGAGTATAAGTATGTGAACACTAACTTGCCATGTAAGTATCGAGGCCTGATCCCTTGTACTTTGTAGTTCGGTATTCTAATTACATCAGTTTTACATTGATTGCAATACTTACTAGTGTTATTGATATTACTACTGGCAGCACTTAGTTAGTGGTTGTTGATAAACATACCATCACGCCTGTATTTTTTTATATTTTTTTTATAAGAAACCTTACTAGCAATGTGGATCGCACATTACTCGTAATCTTATTAACCCCTCGTACATAATGCGAAATACTTGTGTTACGAGTGGGTTCACGTCGGTAGTGCAATGGGTAGGATTCGAACTGGCAATCAGCCATTAGGCTACCGCCGCTTCAAATGCCTTATTTATTAGTTTTGTGGTCCTAAGCGCGACTACAGCTAGGCCAGAAGTCACGGGTTCAATTCCTAGGGTCCAGGTCAAGAAGTGTTATTGGGATTTACTAAGAAAACCTTAGGGGTTTTTGTTTGTGCTCGGTTAATGGGACATAAGTCCAAGAAATACCGGCGAACTGTGTTTTATTTTAGTACACCTCTGCTTATATCCGTTTAGGGATTACAGACTTGATAGTAAGTATATGTTGTTGAGTAAATAGGTTTTTTTTGTTGTTATTTCCAGAGGCATGGTGCCGCGTCCGGTGTCGCCGGGGCCGGCCGCGCCGCTGCTGCCGCGCTTCTACGCGGGCAGGGATCTGTTCATCACGGGGGCCACCGGCTTCATGGGCAAGGTGCGTCCACACACGACACACACGACACACCCAACTCACACATGTCACACGACACACACGACACTACCGCCACATCCATCACACACGACACACTCGACACACGACACACACGAGACACACGAGAAAGAAAAGAAAAAACCCATAAATACCCTTCACCTAACAAAAGTAAGGACTGATAACAGTCCACCTATATTATATCGTATTCTGAAAAATTTGGCCCCATAAGTTCACAATTCAATAGTATGAAACACGTAAATTAGCGATAATTGAACATTGGTTAGTTGGATAGTGATAGAAACCTTAGAACACAAGCTGTTAAACTGCCTAAATATTGTTAACACTTGCCTGAATAGGACAAAATACAACTATAGAGCGACAAACTTATCTGACCTTTGTTTTGTGAGTTCAATGAGCGAGGAAGGATAAACATATTGGTTAGATTCAAGATGGAATCTCCTTTTATCAGAAAGATGTGAAAAGGTAGCAGACACACAGGCTACTTCCGTGAAATATAATTATAAAAGTAAAGATAACATTATTTCGCTATGCAGGTGCTGGTGGAGAGGATCCTGACGACATGTCCGGAAGTGGGCAAGCTGCACCTGCTGATGAGAGACAAGAAGGGCCAGTCACCGCACAAGAGGCTCGCACAACTCAAGCAGTCGCAGGTATTCTGTGACACATCATTATGATGGCGAACCAATTTTTACCTTATACTCTTAATAATAAGGGTGAGAAATGGTGGTAAGTCTGTGGACTATATGATTGATAGGCTGATTCTCTATCAGGTCTAAAGAAACCCGCCATGAGTAAAAGAGACTAGCAACACTGCCACGGGGACATGGTTGAATACGCTTAAAAGTTCTACACGATGGTCTCACGCCAAATTTTGAATAGGGGATTCAATTCAAACTCCATATATATATGCGAAACTTTTTACTACAAACGACCCAAAATACAGAAAAAAATATTTTATATTGGTCAGCATTTCAGCTAAGCTCTTAAGGACTCCCGGATACAAGACAATTATGCATTGCGTCTGTAAATAATTCAATATTTTGTTGTCAGGTGTTCGATAACGTGCGCGCCCGCAACCACCGCCAGCTGGACAAGATGTGCGTGGTGAGCGGCGACGTGTCCCAGCCGCGCCTCGGCCTGGACGCCGAAGCCATTGCGCAGCTCAGAGAGGTACCTGGTCTACCTACACAAACGTCTTTATTTGTTCTTATTTTAAATGTGTGGAAATCCTCTTAACGAATGACTCTTGGATGTAAAAGTATCGTGGGAGCATCTCTCTCTCAAAGCCGCCATGGATCTAAATGGATTAAAAGAAAGGCCATTTCAGGTACCTAAGCATCAGTCTGAAATTACCTTATATGAAGCAACAGCTACTGCAGGGCGCTCCCTGGATTGCCAGGGAGCGCCCTGCAGTAGAGCAGTGACTGAATGAGTTACGATTAACCCACATAATATTTGCTACTTTTATACCTATATCTGGACTTTAAAAGAGACCACGGTTGTCGGAGTTTGTTACGACGTTCTTCTTCTGCAAAACATTTAATAATTACATAATTTTAATTAAACATAATTTTGCAGTTACTTACTTTTTCACGACGCTATTATAGCGACATCAACTTAAAAACAATCCTTTACCGATTTAGAAACTTGTGCAACAATATAGACTAGCTAGGTACATACGTGATGTTATTATAACCACAGTGCCTTGCAATCTATTTCACATCGCTGTATCATTATAATTTGTGATTGCTGCAAGTTATATATTAAAGTGGATGATGTCGAGATGGGCACGACACGTTGCGACACGGTCATTGGAGGCTGATACTTTCAAATGTTTAGTTTTAATAGTCCCTTACGCCCACGGCTAAATATTAATCAATAATATTAAGATTCACTGCTCTGAAGACCTCGGCCCTTTTTGTACGTAATTCTCCGATTGCAGAAGGCTTCGCGGACTTTATGCCCTTCTCTTATCAAATTATACAAATGACCCATATTAACCACATAGCTAAGAACTAGGTGCTGCCCATAAGACAAAGGTATAATATATAGTTGCTTGGCTACAAACAAAATAGTCGACGTAGGTAAGCTAATGAAGTAATTCCAAAATAACGCAGAAAAGCTCACGTAATCTAAGAAATTAGGAACACTCTTTTAGGTTATAATTAAGTTGACTGGGAGATTTAAGTAAGTAATTTACGTAATAGTCCTCCATCCCATGACCCCAATAAGGGAAAGCACGGAAAGTAAGCGTACTTTTAAGTCGGTATGACTACGGAACCAAAGTCACATACTCGCATTCGTCTGGGGAAATGGTAGGGGCAATGTACTTAATACTTACTTAAATCCTTTTTTTTTTTTTTAAGAGGATAGTATCCGCTTCGCGCCCCATACAAACGTAGTTTGGCTCTTGCTTGAATTTTAAACAATGAAAGTCATTGAAATTTTGCAGTAACAATCTTATCATTAAAATACGTGTTCATGTAATATAAAATTTCATTTCAATATACGGTTAAAAAGTTACACGAGCTCAAAGATTGGCAATTTTCGTTGAAAAACGGCCCAACTTTATGCTAGTATTTCTCGACAATGTATCAATACAGAAACATTCTGATTCGAAGGAAACCCAGATAATATAGTGAATATTTTTTTACAATATTTTTTTTTACGTATTAACAATATTATAGTAGTAATCTCCAAAATTCGAAACATGAGAAATACGCGTGAAAATGTTGCAAATGTATTGTTGTTTCACCATGCGTCGCGGGAGCTGCGGCGGGTCGGGAGGTGAGACAACGTCCTTGAAACAACCGGCTCGCCGTGCATGTGAGCGACGCGATGAATCGAATGTCGTGAATCTTACTTATTCCGCCGGGTGCGACTTATCGAAAGAGATATTTAGATAGTTTGATGGACAACGAGAGCTTGCGCTCGAGAGAGGTTTTATTATTAGAATATAAATTATACGTACATAGACTGCCTCATTAGTCTAGTGGTCCTAAGTGCGACTGCTACGCTAGAGGTCCTGGGTTCGATCCCCAGGTCGAGCAAAGTGTTATTGGGTTTTTCTATGAAATTCCCATTAG
The DNA here is from genome assembly GCA_958496365.1 of Subacronicta megacephala. Taxonomy (NCBI): domain Eukaryota; kingdom Metazoa; phylum Arthropoda; class Insecta; order Lepidoptera; family Noctuidae; genus Subacronicta; species Subacronicta megacephala. The sequence goes on along the minus strand of CAUEHA010000001.1, from coordinate 26,943 downwards.
CAGCTCGGGGTCTGGATTTGTGCCAGGTTAATGGCAATAGGCTCGCCCCCTATTACATGGGACCTAAACATACCGGCGAAATGTGGGTGTACATTAGTACACCTCTGCCCAACCCTTCGGGGAATACAGGCGTGATGGTATGTTATGTTATGTAAACCTACATAGGTAAGTAAAGATAATATACCGGCCGTAACTTACTAGACTACCTAAGGAAAAAAAATGTGTAAGATAGGTAATTTTATTGTTTTACCCGTGATAATATTATTTTATACCTAGGTATATCTTATTATTAGGTATATGGTAGGTATATAATATATTGTAAATTAGAATTACTGTTGTTTACACACCAAATAGGTACCTAACTACATGTACATACGTGGGTTGATTTTATGTTACTTAGGTACTTGTCTAGTAATAATAATAATTTATTTATGGTTGTGTCGCGCGTTGGTTTTGATTTAAAAATTACAAGAAACAGTTTGAGCCTACATCTGTAAAAAAGTTTCTTAGATTGGCAGAGGTGAAAGCAATAATTTATTGTGGGTATATTATAGATAGCATGGAAGAAAATAAATGGTGAAGTGGCTAAGTAATCGGGTGCGCTATGAGTAATGTAGTATCACTAGTGGGTTCGATTCCCACACGGAGCATATATTTTTTATGGCCTAAAGGTAGTTTTCTATGTTATCTTCTTTTGTTAAAAGAGTTTGGGTTTGGTAAACGCACTAAAGATCCAGAAAAATCCTAGTGTAAATAAAAAAAAAGACGTGAAAAAAAAAAAGTGATTTTTAGGTACTTAAGTAAGTACCTACCTACGTAAAGTTTATTTAAGTCATAAGTTCTTATCCTAAGGTTTTTAGTAATATAAATGCCTAGCACAATTAGTTGTAATGTAAAGTTCACTCGTAACAAAACATTTTAATAAAAGCAGAGCCAAGTCTCATTACTCGATTACTACATGTTGCTGGTGATTCATAATATTATATGTACATGTACGCACGGCTACACATCAAGCTATACAAAACCAGTATAGGCTGCCCTTGAATTGGGCTTTAAACCTTTACAATGGGAGGTCAGTCTAAACTGGTTTTGTATAGCTTGATGTGTAGCCATGTGTACATAATTTTCAGTAAAGAGGAAAAATTTCAAAGAGAATGTTGTGGCTGACTGCCAAAATATAAAAGAACGGTTTCAAAAAAAGACTTCCCGATACGAGATCAAGAATTAGGGTATGATAAAATTGGATATTAGGATTGTAGCAATCATCAAGTTATAAGTAAAATTATTTGTTAGCTATACATTTTATTATGATACCCCTGAGTCTCTTTCGGTTATATCGGGTTAACACAGTCATGTAACTAATTATACAAACATACTTTACACAAAAACTCGTATGCACACACACGCACGCGCGCGCACACACACACACACACACACACACACACACACACACACACATGCACACACACACACGCACACACACACACACACACACACACACACACACACACACACACACACACACACTATTATTATTATTTTCTTTTCTATGTATATAGATAGTAAATAATTATTTTCTATTTTTTTTATGTAAAATAATATGTGTGTAAAAAGTGTGAATAAAGGAAATAATAATAATAATTATTATTATAATTATGTGTTACGTATCCATTTGGATTTGGACTCTCAGCATAGCTTGTGAATGTGGCGAGTCAGCCATGGGCTTACATCAAGTGAGTTGGTTCTTTTCTTCTGAAGAATGTGTTTGTGAAGTGGATATCAGGAATCGCTTTACTATGGAACATGTGTCTATGATAACTGATTTTTGTAGTGGAATGTGTGTTTTGTGTAGGTCTAGTTCTTTTTATGATGTGTGTAGTGATTAAGAGATGAGTCCGGTAGATGATAATACTATCAATATTATTTTAACTGTATTTTGTTGCATATCTGTCGTATTTCATCTGCTAATGATATAGAATACGACAGATTATCTCGGTGTATTTCTTTCTGAGTTAGACACAGATATATCTACTAAATTTGTTATTTGTGGTTGTTTTAAAATTAATGCTATGTATGGTCTATTGTTCCGTGTGATTTTATCTGTAATTATATCACTATCCCAGTATAATTTATCTATGTTGTTATTTACATTTTTTGGCTTATATTTATAACATTGTCTTATTGTATCTATTAAATTATATTTTTTAGCTATCTGTAGGTATATTTCTTTATAATGTCTATCTGTTTACTGTATTTGCTAAGAATGGACATCCTCTTATCATATGATCTATAGTTTCTTGTTGGGAGTTACATAATCTACATCTATCTGACATTACATTCAAACAGCGTAACATAAAGATTTAATATTACTTAGTAAGAAAAGGTTTGTAATAAAGTCTACAGACTTCGTTAATGTGGGTCTAGTATTGACTTACAGCTCCCTTCATAAACCTTTCTTTACTTAGAATTGCTCTGTAATTCGTTTGTACTTGGCTGTCATTACCCCTTTTTGATGATCAGAACGAGACAAATAAATTTTAACTTACTGACGCAAACGCAATGAATTCAAACACTTTTCTTTCAACTGTAACTTCCATTGTTTTCGTAGAATCAAAAAAATTAGTGCATAGCGGACCTTTTTAGTAGGTATCTTTTGAGTCGAGCATAGCGAAACTAAAGCATAGCGGTACTAACCGGTTAAAAATGCCAAATTTATAATAATAAATAATATTTAATATCTATTATTATAAATAACAAATATTATTAGTATTATTAACGAGTACTTAGTATTAGCATACAACTTGTTAATACTAATAATATTTGTTATTTATATAACTATAAGGTAGCCCTTATAGTTTCTGAAACTTTATAATGAATCAGTGAGTGAGTGATATTACGCTGTAATATAATTTTTCATTTTTGATTAAAAGGCTATATTAATCTAAACAAGATTGTCTTGTTGGTGAAATGACTTTTTTGTAAGGTTAATAATGACTCATTCGTCATCTGCTTATCAGCTTTTAATTTTTAAAGGATATTCAACATAAAAGAGAAAAGTATCTGGTGCCGCAAAATTTTACGGTGCATGCGGATTTGTTTGAGAAATAACACATAACTTGATATCTTCTAAATTACAGATATAGATTATATTACACGAGACTTGGCTCTGTTTACAAAAATATTTTTAATATGTTAAAATTACTGTTATGTGTACAATTGAGAGCTAACGAGTAGGTCATGAAGTCTTCAAATATTGTAAAGTTCTTATCTGTACTCTCCCCTGATGGGAGCATCAAGCATCTGAAAATCTTAGAGATGCCGTTTTTTTATGATTTATGTCGTAAATGCTTTCTATGACTTTTAGTGCATTACCCTTTCTATTCATAGCTACTTTTATTATTAAATTCAATAAAAAATACGGATTGTTCTAGAAGTGAATAGGTAGGTACTTATTTTTATTAAATGCAATTTCCAATCGTTACGCGTCATTCTATTTTACAAATCAAAGAAAATAAGTGCAATACAATAAAAAACCTTGAACGAGCGCTCAGTGTACATCATCGTACGTACTTAAGTAAATACCTAAATTTTATTATGTAAGTACTTAGGTATTCTGTATTAAATGCAATTAGGAACTTTACTGCTGCTGATTGTGTCATCAATACGACGGATTATCATAATTTTACAATGAAAATTGCATTTAGGTAGGTACTTATGTAGGGACTTACATATCCAGATTGTTTTATTCGAATAAGTCAAAATTTACAAGGTAAGTACCTACTTAGGATCAGAACAAAATATTTTGTACGAAGTAGGTATCTATTGAAATGAAAAACAAATTTTCGTACAACTTATTGCTCTAATCTTGAAATCCCTTATTTATGGTAATACTATAGAAATAAATAGGTAGGTAGGTAGATACTAAGTTACTTTCTCATTAGGTAGGCAATTGAATAAAAAAATAAAAAATAGATGGTATTTGCTATAATGAATCTTACAACGAAATAATTGACCTAATAATAAATTTGAACGAACGAACAAGGTACGAAAAAAAAAACGCTTTCATAATTTCATTACTTTAGAATTGGACCCAACAACGAGAATAAGCGCGCGGGTGGTTGCGAGGGCGCGCGGGACAAGGGCCGCCCGCTCGCATCGCAGGCGATAGGGACAACAACACAAAAACCAATACCTAAACTGCGTGCGCGCTGTCGAGGTACACTCCTCTTAAGCATTTTCCATGCTACTTACTTATACTTTGTTAGATAGTGTCAGGTGTCTTTTTTTTTTCCTTAGTACTTTTCTTGATGTTAGTAAAAATGACAGAAAAAAATATAATTTTCCATAAACATCAAAGTATTCACGCCTTGTTTAGTAGATAGATAGATACCTAATTGGTCCGCACGACTGAGGAAGTCCTCCCACAGAATATCGACGTCAAGTAACAGTATGCATACTGTTGCGTTTCATACGGTGAGTGTGGAGTGCCGGAGGAGAAAAGGAGGAGGAAGGGGACTGAGGGAGAATTTGGGCCCAATTGCTCCATCAGTCCCCTTCCTTCTCCTTTTCTCCTTCCCCTCCCTTTTCCTTAAATAGGCTCGGCAACGCATCTGCAACTCCTTTGATTTTGCAGATGTCCATGGGCGGCGATGACTACTTACCATCAGGTAGCTCGCCTGTACGTTTCCCGAGTTATATACCATATAAAAAAACAACTGTAAACCGGCATTTTGTTTGTTTGTTGCAGGTGTCCATAGTGTTCCACTCGGCGGCCACCCTCAAGTTCAACGAGCCGCTGCCCGTCGCTATAGATCAGAACGTGCGCTCCGTGCAGACACTGCTGGACATCTGCGACACGCTGCCCAACATACAGGTACACAACATCGCAATAGTACAGTCACAACCACCAATATGTAAACATTCAGTTGATTTCGATAACGATATTCTCGGAAACAATGATTTGTATTTATCATTCGACATTTGAATAGACAGGTAGTCTAGAAGAAAATTTCTTTGACAGTAGAATTTGTTAGTGGTGCGAAGTGGGAAAACATGATTCACTTTCGCTAATTTCGGCCCTCTACCTAATGTCTCGAATAATTAGTAAATTGTAATGACCTTTCTGGTGGAATTTGCAATAGGTAAGGAAAAACCCAAAGAACTTAGGTACCTACCCAGATTCTTACCATGTCCTTAGATAAGGTAGTTAACTGGTAAGTATTAGATTTATTAGAAATACCAAAGTGGAAAAAGTTAAAATTATGTTAAAGCCGCTGATAGATATAAGCGTTGGGGATAGAGGTAATCACGGAAGAGATAATTCCGTGGAGGTAATGCTTTGTACCCTCGGACTTTTGACCTTTGACGAGAAAAAAATCATATAAAAATGCTTTCTTATTTTTCAACATACCATGATATTATTTTAGCACTGGATTAAATAATTCGGTTTATATTGCAATGTTTCCACTACGTCACCAAAGGCGTTCGTGCACGTGTCGACGGCGTACAGCAACGCGGAGCTGAGCGTGGTGGAGGAGCGCGTGTACCCTGCGCCGGCGCCGCTCGCCGACGTGCTCGCCTTCGCCGACACCACGCCCCACCACCTGCTCGACAATATCACCAAAGAGTACGTAACCTCCTTAGATTACACTTAAGTATTATTCTTCATTTGGAGAGGGATGACGTGAAGAGAGCGCGTGTTGGGTTTTAACTGTGGCAGGTTGATTCAGAATAGACCGGTGATGGTCAAAATTTCGACAGAATAAACAAAATTTTCGATTATAACGGACATCCTGTGGAGGTGATCCACGATATCTTTAAAATATTTTTTGGGGATGGCCAAAGGGTTTTGCTTTAGCATGTTGAAAAAGACATCCAAAGAAAATAAGGACTCAATTTTGTAATGGTCGTCAGCATCAGTTCAGAAGAGGCGTTTAACCTACACGTGCAGTAGCTTTAGCTTGGTAGACTCGGTGAATTTTTTATGGTATAACTTGGCAAACGAGCCGGCAAGCTACCCGATGGTAAATAGTCATCGCCGCCCATGGACATCTGCAAAACCAAAGGAGTTGCAGATGCGTTGCCAAGCCTATTTAAGGGAAGGAGGAAAGAAGAAGGAAGCGAATTGAGGTACGAACGAAACGCAACAGTATACATCCTGCTACTTGACGTCGACACTCAATTCTACTTACTAAGTTAAATTAATAGAACAGTTCCTTCTTAGGTGTGTCGTCGATATTACAGAAGAGATAAAAGAGGTCCTCTTTTATTTATCTGTTCTGTGCTCGATATACTCTACTAAGCAGTTAGTTTTCGTTTCAGGTACATATCCCCAAAGCCCAACACGTACACGTTCACGAAGGCGCTGGCGGAGAACGTGGTGCAGGAGCACGGCAACAAGGGGTACCCCGTCGCCATCTTCAGACCATCCATCGGTCAGTAGTTGTGTTATGTAGACTCTTACAATAGAGCGGCGGTGACCCGGTGGTAACGGTGCTTTGAACTTAGACAGACGCTTTACTTTGTGTTAATTAGGTATTTCATCACCACTGCTCCCAAATCGGTGAAGGAAAACATCGTGAGGAAACAGGCATATCTTAGAACCAAAAATTAATTTTAAAAAATCAACCCGCACTGGGCCCGCCTGGTGGATTACGGCACAGACCCTCTCACCGAGAGGAGGCCTGCGTTAGCAGTGGGAACATTATAGGATGATTATGCTTACAATACGCGTTTTTCTCAGCGTGAGATGTCTGTACTACAGCATTTGGTTATTTTGTTTCTTATTATGGCATCACTCGGCAAACAGGCGAGGTAACTGATGGTAAGTAGTCGCCGCCCATGGATATCTGCAAAACCAAAGGGGTTTCAGATCCATTGCAAAGCTTATTTAAGAAAAAGGAGAAGGAAGGCGACTGATGGAGGAATTGGGTCTCCGGTGTTCCTCACTCACTGCACGAAACGCCACATTATGCATACTGGTACTTGACGTCGATATTCTGTGGGAGGATAGTACTTCTCCGGTCGTGCGGTATGTAGACATGCCAGCAAGGCACTACTACTACTACACTAGTACTATTTGCAGTGGTGTCGTCACTGCGGCACCCGTTCCCCGGCTGGATCGAGAACCTGAACGGTCCGAGCGGCGTGGTGGTGGGGGTGGGGAAGGGCCTGCTGCACGTGTTCTGCTGCCGCGGCCGCGCGCGCGCTGACCTGCTGCCCGTCGACGTCGCCATAGACACGCTGCTCGCCGCCGCCTGGGAGACCGCGCTCGACCGGTCAGCACTTGTACGCACGGCTACACATCAAGCTATACAAACCAGTTTACGCTGGCCTCTAATTGTATAGGAAGCGTATACAATGGAAAATATGCTTAAACTGGATTTGTATAGGTTGACCTGTAGCCGCGTGTACTTTATATCAGCGGCTAGCTGTTTACTCCGGCATCACCAGCTATAGCTATCTCCATTTTCATCAAAGTTCAGCCTTGGGCATTAAATTAACTTTTTTCGGAAATTGTTCGTCTCCATTAACAATTACTTATTCACAATTATTGAGTATTAAAACTGGTCCTTAAACATTTTTACATATCGTAGAAGATTCTGGTGTATAATAGAGGATTCTGCTAAATTGACAATTTACACCAGTCTAAAAAAAATCTTAAACCAAAAAATAGCGCCCAAGGCTGTAGATACAGGCTCACAGAATCATTTTGGCACGAGTTATGGCCAGGCCCAAAGACGCTAATCTCAGGAACTAAGTACTGGTCCGATTTGAAAAATTATTTCAGTGTTAGATAGTCCATTTATCGAGGAAGGTTAAAGGCTATTTAACATTACGCTAAGACCAATAGGAGCGGAGCATAAATGAAAAATGTTGCAAAAACGGAAAAAAATATGTCTTTTAAATGCAGAGAAGCTGAGAAGCAACGCGGGCGAAGCCGTGGGCGGAAGCTAGTTCATTCATAATACGTTTCATCCCTAATCATAAAATCACAAACGAATTCCTGTCAGATTTTTTGTCACTGCCGTCATTTTTAGAGAGGCTTCCACTAATACTGTTTCTTTTATTAAGTTTTAACACCAGACATCCATCTCGGCCGCTAATATTCGTAGGTCATTAACCTGTTCTTTGTCTCTTGGTTTCATTATGCATGAAAGAACAATTAGAAACCAGAAAAATGTGTCGCGAAACTGTCACGTTTTGTTAAGGGCACTGACGACTTTATGGAGCGACATTGATATTTGCTTTAACAATGTGTATTTGACCTTATTATTGTTCCTGATATTAATTGTTAATATGTGTTCCTAATTATTTTCCGCAAGTGACGTGCTTGGCACAGTGACACTGCGGTAGGTACCTACGTCGATCTACGTTTTGTCAAAACTTTGAACGCAACACCCAATAAACTAGGTATATGGTGTATGCGCGTATGTAGTGTTGGATTAAAATTCGACTATCAAACCTCTAACTGTCCGAATTTTTGTGCGAATCAGATTACCAGTTTTTTAGCTGCACCCAAGCTCTTTAGTTGTCCATTGATCCAGTTTATTAAATATGTCTCATATTACGTTTTCGGTAAAGAAAAACAGAATATTAGTTATAGTAGATCAGAGAAACATGCATTTCTTGAAGACGTTAGAAGTCTGCTCACTGACTGATCTCCCACATTCATTCTTGTTTCGTGCCGATTTATGTCTTAATGTTAGTGGCACAGGATAAGTTTTATGTAAGTAGCTAAGTAGATACCTCCTAGATAATGGCCTAAAATACACCTAGTGAGTTAAGAATATCTAAGAATATAATATTTTCTTGTGCAGGCCGGAACAAGTCCGCGTATATAACTGCAGTACTTGCGAGAACCCGACGACGTGGGGCGACTTCGAAAATTCCCTTCGCAAGTACCTGCCCGCTCATCCGCTCGACAACACCTTCTGGTACCCTAGCGGCTTCTGTGTTGAGAATAAGTAAGATGTTATAAAGTTCAAATTTGCTTTGAATCTAATTTTGAACCGGACTAGGGCTAGAATACTGCCACACTACCACTGTATCGTGAGGCGTGACGGCTGATGCAGCAGAATGCAGGCATGCAGCTTCATTTTAGCGCCCTCTAAGCAACATTTTAGAAACTAAAAAACGTTCCCTTTCACAGAATCGCACAAAAAATCATTGAGACGTTACTGCAAACTGCACCATTACATATATCCGAGTATGTCGCCAAAATTCTTGGAATAAAAACTAAGTAAGTATAACATGAAAAGATAAAATGCCAAAAGGCATCGTTTTTCTGTAATAATTTTGGTCTATCTGCGTATAAAGGAAAGTTAGTATTACTATAATAAATAATTTTGTACCATATTGGTAGTTTATTTGTATTTTTATATTTATATTAGGTTATTAAAGAAAATTTATGTTCTAGGTTGAGTTTAATAACTGTCAGCCAGCGACTCATAGCTATGAATGAATTGTTGAGATTCTTTTCTGTTCGTGAATGGCACTTCGCAACGGATAATGTAAGAAAATTACATGCCAGACTTTCACCTCAAGATGCCGTCATCTATAATTTAGATCCTCATAGTATTAAGTAAGTACTATTATAAAACAATTTCCGCCCCCCGCGTCGCCCGCGTGGTTTCTCGGCTTTTTTGCTGCATGAAAAATGTTGCAAAACCGGGAAAATTTTAAATGAAAAAACCACGCGGGTGAAGCGGTGGGCGGAAAGCTAGTAATATTATATAAGTAAAAAGTATAGATGAATATGCTCATTCCTAAATCAGATCAGATCAGATTTCCTATTGCCAGTATAAACAGACCGCAATCGCATTGAATATACTTTTGTTAAAACAAGGAGTCAGTATGATTATATTGGTTAACAGCGTGTGTCTACAATATCTTAGTACCTATTGTACTATATGAGTGATCGTAAGCATCTCACTGGTATTGTAAGGCATGAGATATTATACACTCATAAAACGGAGCTTATGGAGCTAGAGACTGCATGGATGAAACATTTTTTTTTGCTTTGCAGTTGGAGTGAGCAATACGAAAACTTCATAATAGGAACAAGAAAATATCTCCTACAAGAAAAGGATCAGGACATCGACGATGCTAAGAAACACATGCGCAAGTAATAATAATATATTTTGGTATCAATCGACTAATTCCATCGATATTTTTGCATTTTTCAGATATATTATAAAAACATTTAAAGGAGTAATATTACAATTATTTCTCAAATCTATAATAGCAAATGAGTTATACTAATAGTAGATATATACATACATATATGAAGCTGCATATCATAACCCTTTAATTCTTCTTTACTTCAGAATGTACTTCGTGCACAAAGGACTACTATTCTTCGTGATAACTCTGCTCTGCAGGCTGGCACTTCGCAACCAATACCTGAAAACTATCGTGTTTAGAACCTTCAGGATGTTGTTAACAATCCTAAGTTCAGCATACATGCGCATACGACGAAGCTGAAGAATAAAATATTGCAATTAAGGCGGTTATTAGTGAAGTATTAGTAGGGCAAGGTATAACACGTCGCATGGATCTGGAAAGTAGATATAAGCAACGTGATTATTGACTGGCAGTGCAAAGCTTAGTAGCCCAAAGCTTGCGTCGAAATCTCAAGAAATGATTCTTTAGTCCATGTTATATTTACGTGGTCGGTGATCCCTATTACATATTACAAACCTAATCCATGTTATTTTCTATATCGCCAGTCAGAAATGTAATAATTTTGCACTAGTGTGTGGTATTTAGGTAATACCGCTTACTATCCATAGGAATATTCGATTTATTATATAGGGCAAAAGCCCTTACCCGATAGCCGAATATTCCTAGACGACGAGACTAAAAGTCTCGTCTGAGATTTATGAGTTGTTGTGTTCTTTAAGTCATTTTATTTTTTTAAAGTGTAATAATTATTGTTCAAAAATAAGGTACTGATTAAGTTAAGCTGTTCTGTTTGCCAATAGCATTTAGTTAAATGGCAATAAATTTAATGTTATACTAACAAACCACGCGTAATATCGACCAATAAATGATGAAATTTACTTTACCTTTACTATACTGTTACTTAGGAAGAAAATTAAAATAAATGAGACAATTTCATATTGACTATTTTGATAATAGATTTTATTAAGGGATACTGGTAACTGTTGTGTATAATATTAAACAAATGAATTAGAATAGAACTTGTCATGAAGTTAAAAATACTTAAGTACTATATTTTTATTTGGCTTATTGGCAAGGGTATATTGATATTTTGTATTAAAGTATCTTTTTTTTAATTAACAGTATTGTTTTATTATTATTATTTCCATAGTAATTATTTCACCCAACCATGTGTAACGGGAGTAAGATAGGTACCCACGGCTACACATCAAGCTATACAAATCCAATTTACGCTGGCCTCTTATTGTATGGGGAGCCTATACAATGCGAGATCAGTACTACTACTACTGGATTTATATAGGTTGACCAGGAGCAGTGTGTAAGTATCTAATTTCCACATAACTACTTTTTGCAAGTAGCGATGTTTTAACGAAAATCAATGCGTTTACTCCGATCATTTTATTATTTTATTGTTCATCAAGTGAACCTCTACCGACACACGACAATAGCCTGGCTTTATTCAAGAGCACGACAGAATAAACTCAATGGTAGAAGTTTAGTATAAAATGCCCACCGACATTATTCAATTTCTACTAAAGTCACTGTCAAACTTAAAGTTATCTGTCAATGTCATAAAAACAATTATTGTCAAAACTTACGTGATTGTGACGATGGGATTCCGATGTGAAAAACAATAAAAATGTTCAATAAAGTGCTTCAACGGGCCTTAAAATTTAGATTAAAGAAGAGCTATCCAACTAATATATATGATTTGTCTCGTGGGTCGGCCATAGCGGTCTGTAGACCATACAGTGACGAGGTGCGACGCGCTCAGGCGCAGAGCGTCGCCGCGCCGGGGCCCACTATATTCGACAAAATAATATCCAAAGAGATCAAAGCTGATATTATTTACGAAGATGACCAGTGCCTGGCCTTCAACGACATTTCCCCGCAAGCTCCGGTACATTTCCTTGTGATCCCGAAGCGGAGGATCCCGAGGCTGCAAGACGCGGAACCAAACGATATGGAAGTAAGTAAAACCTGGCCGGTTGAAGTACCAACACCACTAGGTTTAACAGCTAGTGGGGTTACTACGCATATCATACGAGATGTAACAACTACAGCCCTGAAACGACAATGCGCGTTTGCCAAAACTGTTTTTGGTGGAGTCTTTGGGCTGTGGTTGCCCCTTACCATCATTAATTTGTGACCCATGTTCTCAAACCAGAGAGAGAACTTTGTAAAAGTAAAATTCGGTTGTAGCACTCTCATATTTATTAGCCCCAGTAGGTAGAAAAATGCAGAAATTCTTCACAAGTACAATAAATATTCTGTTGGATTTTTTTTAAACAGCTGTTGTATATATACATTTTTAATTAGTCAATATTATTCTATTTTGACTAATTAAGATCACTTAGTGATTTTTCGATTTGAATATAAATATTATTTGATCTAAAATGTTAGAGTAAAACGAATTATGTACGCTTACATATTCTCAAGCATATACGTATGGTCAAGCACAGTTAAATGAAAAGACACTAACATATTCTATTTAATATATCCCTCATAATTATAGTAAGTTATTGTATTTTGGTGATTTCTGTCACAACCTAAATTTGTGATAAGTATTAATAGAATAATGGCGGTTAGATAGAAAAAATAAGACAAAAATCGTAATATGCATGGTATTCATATCTCATTTTACCTAAAATTGACACTTAGTTTATTTTTGCTCTACGGTGACGGTATGTTCCCTCATTAGTGCAGTCCACACATGTAATGGCCTTGCCCTTTTTTACAAGTACATAGTGCAGGCTGTGCAGGACTTAGTCTTTCATAAAGAAACACATTTTAACCTTCCTTTTTAACATCCTACAGTCAAATATGAGGCAGACTATATTGGTTGGCCAATAGTACGTGGATTTTTAAAATTTTGATAATTATATATGTATTGGGCAGTAAATCTCTATAATTGAATATAGATAAATATCTTATCCAATATTTTTATAATACAAAGATGCACACAACAGAAAAACAATTATATCAACATGCAGATGCATTTATGAATGAAATGATTAAATTATTATATTGTTTAATCATTTATCATATTGTATGATTTAGTTGTGCAGACCCCAAATATTTAAGTATTAGGGATCTGAGTGCAGGGCAGAATCATTATGAGGAACTTTTTGAGCAACATGGAGAGGCTGTAGAGTGTAGAGTAAGGTCTTGTACCAGGCTTGATTTTTCTCGAGTTCTGAAAATGTTTTAACTGTGAAACATAAAATGTTTTGGTGGAATAAAATATTCCTCCTTCTTAACTCAGATCAAATAAAAAGTTACACAATTACACGCACACACGTATACCGAAACTACGCCTTATCTTGTCAGTCGAGCTTTCGATAGCTCGACTGACAAGATAAGGCGTAGTTAACTAATAAATGTGTGCGTGTAATTGTGTGTTGTACACGGCAAGGCGTAGTTTTAGCCGATCTCACTTCTTTTTTCGCAAAGTTCCATCTTAACTTTTTATTTGATCTGAGCTTCTTAATTGAAAAAACATAATTTGTAATTAGTTTCGTCGTACGTGAACTATCTCCGTGACTAAGTGAGGAGGCGCGCGGCGTTGATAAGGCGATCCCGATAACAATGGAATTCAACGCGCAAACTGTTGCGATACCAGCGTCACTCGCGTTATCTGCGCTTGTTAATACTTTTAACGTAATTGGAATTAAAAAGAGGTGGTCTACGTACTCATTTGTTTTAAAATATTGTGCAACTACACAGATTTTAGTGACGGAAAATTTGACTGCTGGTGGGATTCGAACCAGCGTCCTCTGGTTAGGTACACCAGAAGCTATGACCTCTAAGCCAACGCTAGTCCCGCCAGATCGAAAATTGCCTTCACATTTTGTATTTATGTCTTTGAGGTGGCGTTTTTCCTTTTTCCTTCACTAATAAATTCATAATGTTAGCATGGAGTATGCATAATAAATACAAAAGACAACTTTATCATCGACTAGAACTCTAGGACCACACAATAGTTCACGTCATGGTCATGGCCGTAGGCAGGAGAGAGCGTTTGGGGATTCAACACTCTGAACCCTCCTCCCCTCCCAAATGTCTTAGCACACATGATTCACATGAGTTTACTTATGGGTATTGTATTCACAGACCCTTTAGGTCTGTATTGTTCTATTATACACTATACCTACACCGCAAAACGAAGCACGTGCATCTAGTTCATACAAACATAGTTTGACAATCCACAGTGTGTATCAACATATTGTCGGTTTGCTCTAGTCATGCGATCTGTACGATGCACGTACATGAGTTTCATTACCTATTTATTTACTTTGCTTTAGTTTTAATTTTTTCCTATATATGTAGTTCTTTTGTTAGTTCTTATTAGTATTTTGCATTTATGTTTTTCTCGTTATGGCAATATGTACGATGCACGTACATGAGTTTAATTACTAATTTATTTACTAAAAGTAAAAAGATTTCTATTAAATTATATAATTTAGAACTAGTGCAATAAGTTAGTTAAATAGGCTCGCGTATGCGTACTTTGACCGCGGCCTACATTTTTTGTAGTACACTGACATGCAGCGAAGCAAATCTCATACAGTTATATTCTTAATAAATTTAGTGTTCAATAAATCGTGGTTCTAGTCGGACAACTTGCATTTTTACTGACAGTTCCATAGACACTCAATTGCATTTACATTTATCTACTTACATTTACATAGACATTTGCAATATCCTAAATGTACGATTAACACATCTTACACGATCCTACGATTCTTCCGCCAAAATATGGCCAGTATATAGTCGACTCCGCTTGGATGACGACTGCTGATGACCGGGTTTTGTGGTCCACACAGGCAAAGTGATCCGGTGATTCTTAACACATCGAGACTCCTACGTGCCTTGGAGACCACCTATGACAAACGCCAAAATAAAAGCCTAACAACCACTCTTCGAATATCGGTATTCGTTTCGGCAGTCGCTATATGTTCAATAGGTACGGATATTCAGCCGCTTATAGTTGGACTGGAAGCTAACAACATGTGGAAAGCCTAGGGGACTTATGAGTGTTCCGAATACTTTCCAAAAATGACTTGCCTATACTGTATATTATGAAGTTAATCCTTCAGATAACAATGCAGTATTTATTTTCAAACAACCGTCGTTATCGCTCGCCGCACATTCTTTCACACATTTGGTTTGGAATTTGGATCATAAATTCATACTTAACACACCTCTTTCGCGTATGCCGAGGGTCCTTATTTTTGTAGATAGACAATGAAGATTATCTACAGATTAAATAGTTATGCGTGGCGTGACTGCTTTGCCTCGGCTATTTGAAGATTGATTAGTATGACGACGATATTGATAACTCAAGCCGTGTGCGCAAAAATCGATAATGTTTTATCAAGAATGCTGCGTGGACGCACATAATGAGTTCATTTACGATGCATACACATACTTGTCTAATTCCTAAATTAATATAATTATCTGTTCTGAATAGATCCAGTGAATGAGAATTGCGAGCGCGTTTGCTGCCAGGTCCTGAGCAGTTAATCTTATTTATTAAAATAGTCACCCTCCAGAGGGTCGTAGCAATTGTCTCGTATTGTGTCTGCTTACTGCTAATCACTTTTCATTTCAGAATTTCTTAAATAGCAACCCAGAGTTTCATTTAAGTAATCAACTTTGTCTTTGTGGGATTTAATATCAATATTAGTGTACACTTATGATCTGTTTCATTTTTCAGTTGTTTATGTCAAAAAGAAATACTGTTCGCAAATACCTACCTAAATATGTTATACTTAAAGTTTACAATTCTTTGCAATGATTATGTATTTCGGTTTTAATCAGAAATGTACTTTAATGTTTATATGCGTCGACATTTGTACGCAACAATAAAATTATTTGTATTTGTATTCTGACAGTATCTGTATTTGTCTGTGTTCAGCTCCTGGGTCACTTGATGTTGGTGGCGCGGTCGCTGGGCGCGGCGCGGGCGCCGTCGGGCTGGCGGCTCGTCGTCAACAACGGCCGAGACGGCGCGCAGTCGGTATACCACCTGCATTTGCACGTTCTCGGCGGCAGGCAGATGGGATGGCCGCCTGGGTAAAAAAAACAAGTAAATGTAGCACAATGGAGGTGTCAAGGGTTGGTCGATGATATACTTGTGACACGTCACGCCAGCTCGGTGTTTGACAGGATGTGATGGCGACGTAGCGTGTTACAAGTGTGTCCCTAAATTGAGGTTAGGATTTTTCTTACACTCTTTCAATCCGTAATATGAGAATTAAAGTAGCTATTGATGCGTTAGCCACAAATGTCACATGCACAAGTTTTATCTATCTCAGTGCGTAGAGGTTAATCGGTCGCCTGACCAAATTGGCCTTACCAAATCGGGTCAATTTGGTCCGACGACCTAGTTTTTATTTGACAGCTGTTATTTGTCGTGACAGTTCGATCCCGCTCACGTTCACCCTCTTAAACTCTCAAGAGACCCATGCATGGCATGCATACATAGTCGTCACGAATACTAGTACTACTGTGATGCATGTATTACTTAACTATTTATGCGATTGACGTCATTGTAAGGAAAATTCTTGCTTTATTGTGATTCAATGCGTATAAAATTCCTATGCAGTAGCATTCACATGATAATAAGAAGTATTTAAGGCTCAATCTGTTGAAGTCACGTGGATTTGACTTACGTTCTACAAGCATTTGCATGCGGGCTGAAATAGCCCACCAGACATCACAGGTACTTAAAACATACTGTTTTGTTTAATACCTACTATGTCAACGCAACTACATAGTAAGTTTATATGCATTGATACATTGCTGTAACTAACGTAATACTTACCGGAGAGCTGACGATACACGTGACGTAGCAAGCGTGACATTGGGCTTGTAGATTCCGATGTTGTGTTATTTGATATAACACTGCTTATTAAAACGTAATGGCAACGGTATTTCTGTAAGTTTTAGAATCAAAAGACAAAAGAGACAGAGTTATTAGTCCATTTTTAAGAATGGTGAAGATATTTAAAGAAAAATTCGAAAATATGTCGTTTGTCGCAAGCTCTCCGGTTATCAGTATCATGTTTCGAACCTAATAAAATTAATTCTGATTTTATCGTGTTTAAATTATATGGAAAAGGGGATTTTTAAAAATAAAATAAGCAATATTATTGTTATACAAATCATTCATGACCTGTAAATGGAAGGGTTTACCTTGTAATGTGTAGCATGTGGGAATAATGTTAATGTGTGGTTCCTACTTCCTAGCCAAAAGTGGCGATCCACGATCGAGAAAATCTGCCAGTGATTTAGTATTCATTAAGTTCAGTGTATATTTTGTTGTTTGGAATAGTCGGTCAATGATCTGTTTTTAATTAGTGACTTCTTTTTGTTTATTCCAAAAAGATATTTCACTTTTATGATTCTAATAAATGATATTCGAAGTACAGTGCGTAGAACTTATCTACCGGAAATTGCGACTTTCAAAGTCCTTAGGGAAGTCAGGTGATTAATTATGTGCTACCCTGTATTTATAAGCCTATCTAAGCTAAGTACAACTTAATTTAGTATCAGGTACCCTACCCTACTACATTTTGAAAATCAATCTCGAAATCCAAAAATCTAATTAATTATTTTGCTTCCTTCCTTAAACACATAGCATAGTCCCACATGTCGTACATATTATTAATATTTTGACACTCACAAGTACACGATATTATAAAAAGTGCCTTAAAATGGCTGATAGTGCCAAAATGTAAGAGTTCTCGAGGAAACACGTTCATACCCAACATGGTCGGATCTGATCGGCTAAAATATATTTTAACGTAACATTTCTTTTAAACCGTTTAATATTCAGCCCGCCACCGATCGTGATCGTGTCCTCGAGGACCATCGCTTAACCTAAGAGTGTCAATGCATAGAAAAATCGTGTCATATTGGAGCCATTGTTATTGTAGTTAGATGTTAGTGCAATATAGTTGCCAAATTAGTTTATAGGAGTTAGTAGTTCTGTGTTTACACGCTGGCCCAGTTTCGTCGACCAAGTTCTTATGAATAATGACCATGAATGATCAACATAACACGTTCAATATCAGGTGGTTTTAATAAACTTTTTGCAATTAGGGATTAGGAAGGATTTTCGGGATTTCCTTTCCTTTCCCTTCTTTGGTTGATCTTGCACAACTTATTAATCGACTAAATTGTATGTATTGAGCCCAGTATCATGGTGCTTTCGTGTCAGAAGGACTCCTTGCGAGATGTCAGACCGTTCAATGCGAGACTGTAATCCCTATTGGTTATGTGTAGCACAAATATACGTGATGTTCCGTGGTCGTGAACGGTCGCGTGACGTAAGCCTTCGTGTAAAGGCAGCATCAGTCTCAAATGTAGCGACGCCACAGTTTGATGCCTTCTGCTTGTTCCGACAGGGGGCGATTGTGTGCTGACGTTAAAACATCGCCATTTAGAGCTGGCAATACCAGACTTAAAGATATCAAAATTAAACTTACAATCATTTCTTCATTGATATTCATGTTTCAATAACCTCATTGAGGTTTCGTTTATTTAAACGATAAAATTAAGATCTAATTTGAAGTGTAATATATTCACCGACCAGTGATAATGGGCCTTCCTCATGTATTAGTAAGATAATGTTTCACAAAATAGTAAATTAATATGACTGATATAGTTAGAAAAATAAGTAGTGTTTCCAATTCCGTCTACAAAGTAGTATTAGAAGTAATTTATTTCATAAATTAGAACAGATTTCGAGGTTTCACACAAAATCGCTCCCCTGTCTGCTAAAATCTAACTCAGATCGATATTAAAAGCTTATCTCTTACACTGTGCAATTGTATTTGTAAGTAAGCTCAAAAATTTTTTTCTTTGTGCCGTAGTAATCTATTAAAATTACATGAAAAACTGATTTCTTGAAGCAACTTCCATACTCTAATTCTTTTGTAAAAGTCAAGCTTTCATACATTGAAATACCTCAATAGTAAAACTTATTTTTGTGATGATCTGAGTAAATTCGGAATCTCGTTGAGTATAAAATTCAGTAAAATTGGTTGATATTCTAGTCAGAACGGCGGTCATCGACCGTCGCGCGTCTCAAACTGTGGTATAGCCGGTGGGGACACAGTGGGTTCATGTCGGCCATATTGGATAGTTTTGTGTCCTGCAATGTTGAACATGGATCATTGACAGGATAATATGGGAGAAATTGATATTTTTTTAAATTTGGCGGATCGCGAACGTCATCTGTCAGTAGATTTGCTTACTTACTAGTGACATAACGTATTTCTATGAACCATATGTCAAAATTTATATTCTGGATTTTGACATAAAGTTCATACAAGTAATGTCAAAATCCTATTTCTAGTAAGAAACTTAACCGACGGATTTGTTATTGAATCCGGCCGTTAATGAAGTCCTCGTAGGTATTAATAAGTTTGTCGACATCAATAGAATAACATGATAATAATTAGCTGGTCTATCTCATTGTGTCTGCACCGGTCGACGTAGTCAGTCGCTCAGTTACATATCTTAGTGTTAGTTATTTTATTTTTTTTGACCCCCGACTTTTCGGTTGTAGTCAGTCGGTGTTCTATATTCAAATGTTATTTTAATTGTTTTTGACTGACTATAATTATATTGTAGTGACGTAGTTTTAGTTATACTTGTTCATGTATTGGGTAAATGTAAAAAATATAATTAGGAAACTGTTAAATAACTAACATTAATGTATTGAAAAACGACACTAACCCAGTGGTTGGTAACTCAAACCCATCTGGTGTAACGGTTGGTGTAAAAAATTCAACCGATTTTTATGCATTTTTGATGCAGCTTTAGTACAAATATAAATATTATAATTATGTGGCATACTAGTGACACCAAATGTTAATTTTACTTATACTTAGTACCTAGGAACTGTTAATAAAAGTTTACGAATGTTGTACAAAACAAGTCATAACATCGTGCAAGTGTAACTAAAACTCTGACATCCCGATATGATCGGACTGACCAAATCTGGTCGACTTCTGGTCATCCGACCAAATTGGTGGTTTGATCCGACCATGTCGGGAGAGCTGTCAGTGCAGGTGTCTCCAGACATTGTTTTTTGTGTAAAGGACACCTTTATTTACTAGATCGGTGTTCAATCAGGTAAAGCATGTGTCTAGACACGTTGTACTAAGTCGGGGGTTCAAATTATTTCGTTGTATGGTTGTGGGTTCGGCTCGGCGCCAGTTCCGTCGATTTTGACTTCGTTACAAAACCGCGCGCGAACAAGCGCCGACCACTCAGAATTGTTTAGAATTTAGCGCCATGTTTAAATTCTTTAACCAAAGTTTATTAAATGATTTTATATTATTATGATTTTTGTGTTTTATTTCAATCAGCGTAGGTGAACTTATTTGTATCACGATGGATGCTACCTTTATTTAAGGCTACGCAAAAATGAAGATTTATGAGGCCATGTTGGTAGGTAAAACATTTTTTTTATTTCCAAGGTGGTAATTTTGATGCATATTGGCGGGACTAGTATAGTAAAAAAAAGTGATACGTAGTATCCATTTTTATTAATAGTCTGTGGTCAATTAAAAAATAGAATTTAGAACGGTAATCGGGATTTATGTTTGAAAACTGCATGGCAGGTAGGTCGTACATAGTAAGTAAAAAAAAATGTGATTCTCGTGCGCAGCTATTCTTGTGGAAACGCAATGCCACCTTGTGATCACTAATCGGTTAATCGTCTTTTGTTATTATTAGTATGTGATGTGATGTGATCGCGGACAGTTTAGTTAACGGACATAAAAGGTTTCTGTGAACGTGAGTGACGCCAGTGTGTAGGATGCCAGGTTGAAGTGGCTGCGTTGTGACATCATGACATGACAATGTTCGGAGGTTAGTGGAACAATTATTAATTTTAGCTTGATTTATCGCTTTGCCTCACTCCTAAGGATCGTAGCATGATGCTGAAGGGGCTTCCTCATGAGTGTAGTTATCATTAAGGTATACAAAAAAATGATTCCAAATACAATTGCTACTTCCAGAGATAAGCGCGTTCAAACTCTTCAGCTTTCTAGTTTTAAAGACTAGTTTTCCGCCCACGGCTTCGCCCGCGTGGATTCTCTACTATAATATGCATGTATAGTAGTTGTGCGTAGTTTACTCATGGAATTGAATGGGTAAACAATGATCCAACAAAAGCCAAGCTACGTAGCACCACACCTTAGTAGGTACCTATCGTAACGTTTGTTGTATTCTACAGTTATGGAAAATCACAAAATAACAACAAAGCAACTCGAATGAAATGAATTTATTAAAACTTCACATAATTATAATCGTTTTAACTAGTAACATAGGCAGGCGGTCGGCGCACATCCACACGCGGGGGGCGCGTACATCGGGGGCGGAGCTAGTGGGGCTGCGTAAGTCACGGCAGGGGCGGCGCACGGGGCGGACACAGCGTACGATGCCGGTGCGGACAGAGCGTAGGGCGCCGGCGCGGGCAGAGCGCACGGGGCGGGCGCGGGCAGAGCATATGGGGCGGGCGCAGGCAAAGCATAGGGGGCTGGCGCGGGCAGAGCACACGGGGCGGGCGCGGGCAGAGCATAGGGGGCTGGTGCGGGCAGAGCGTACGACGTTGGCGCGGGCAAGGCCAAAGGAGCGCTACACCCACAGCCGGGTGGCAAGGCAGCCTCCAACAGCGGCCCTGCGGCAGTCAGCACAGACGTCAACAGAGTCGGTAGAGCGGCATCCAGTAGGGGAGGCAGGGACGCTGTGATAGATGCGGACAAAGTGTTGGCGAGCGCGGGGGCGAGGACTGGCAGCGCGGGGGCGAGCGCTGACAGCACGGGGGGCACGGCGCATGGGGACGCGGGCGCCAGGGCCGGCGCCGGCGCGGGCAGGATCAGCGGAGCGGGGGCCGCCGCCTGACACGCGTACGTGTACTGCGAGTACGCCACCTGAGAACAGTTATAATTATGGTAGTTAGTAAGTAGGTAAGTATACCTACTTATGTAGAAGCACACAATTTTAAAGAGATCTTCGTGAATGTTTTGTTTTCATGCAAGTTTCCATATCAGTATGCTAACGTTCACGGACACATTTAGACTGACGACCGACTGAACTGATACTTGTTTGAAAAAAAAAAGTAAATTACCTCGACAGCAGCCGCAAAGCAGAACAGAGCCACGTAAGTGTTCATGGTGGAGCGAGTGAGTTGGATGTGCGTTGACCCCGGCGCCGCCGCCCTATATCCTCCGCGTTATCGCGGCCAGGAGCGTTGCGCAGCGTGTTGCTAACACTGCGCTAAGGCAATGCGTTGCAACGGCGACGCGACGTGGCTGTTGCCGAGGGTGCACGTTGCGTATGTTCTTATTTTGCAATCATTGTTAGTTGTTGTAATGTTACTACTTTATTATGGAAATTATCAAAGCTTATTTGCTGCTGCAGGTACGGACGGTAGATGCACTTACCATTAGGTACGTGACTCACTTGTCTCTATGGTATAACAAATTAGAGGAGGGTAGGCTAGTGTCTTAAACCATGTAGAAGTTGGAAAGAAGAACCCTTATGTGGGAATCATTAAGTGATTCATCGTTCTAATTCAAGTAGATACCTAGGTCATAAGGTAACTAAGTAGCATATTAAATTTATCCAATATCCACGAGTAGGATAGATTGAGTCAAGTTATTTATCTTAATGTTCGGCACGACCATGAATGGTAGTCCAGTAGTCTGAGGACTTGAGGAGTTCGCCAGCTGATCAGACAATTGTTCTAGTAGTTAGGCAGCGCGTATGTTCGCCACCCACGCAGGGCTCTGTCCATACACCAAAGGAGAGCAAGTGTGACTTTTAGTTGGGTCAAGTCCAACATGACCCGCCATCAGACGATCCCTGGGGATTTTATCTACAAAATATAAGTAGGACTGCTTCTGCTTGACTTGCCTCGGAGAGCACGTAAAGCCGTGGGTCCCAGTGTTTATACGAAGACACGACAATCGTTAGTGGTAGGCAGAAGTCTAACAAGCTTCCAGTCTGCTTCGAATATCGGTGTTGCCCAGAAATTGGGTTACAGAGGTCTGATGGCAATTGCTTCGTGTAAAATTGTGTCGTGTAAATAATTTTAAGGGTTCGGTCGTCTTCTAGTTTTACCAGATTAATCTGGTTAAACTGGAAGGACACACCAACATCATTAGGAACAGGATAGGAGGATCTATCATGGTGTGTAATTGGATCTAGTGTCCCACATTAGTTCGGCGCCTGTTTGTCAATCACCTGCAATCGCACACGACTACTTTCCACCGTTATCTCACGTTCAAACAACAGCTCACACATTGTAACTGTTTACTTCGTAATATTCGCTATCTGTCGCACGTGACCTTTCATAATACTAATTATACATGAAAACAATAAATATGGGTTTTTTAACGTGAAGAAACAAAGTGTCGAATAAGTCAACCAAACCCATGCCGCCCATGGACATCTGCCACTGGAGTTGTAGATGCGTTGCCGAACCTATTTAATGAAAAGGGAGGGAAAGGAGGAAGGGGATTCTGGGAGGAATTGGGCCTACGGCGCTCCACACTCACCGTACGAAACGCAACAGGTGTATATACCAGGGTAGTACCAACTTCCTCCTTTGTCCCAAGTTTATTGAACAACTAACATCACGGTTGACGTTTCCATGGTCCTAGTCTTCGATTTATTAGTCTATGGAAATATTGACCAAGTACCCAGAATTTGGTGTTAGTACCTAGGATTTGTGACTACGGATCCATACTAGCGTCAATCCCTTCAGGGTAGTAGGTATTTGCAATTTGGAGTGTTATGGGGATTCAAAATAAAACAATAATGAACGTTGCACGTACGAGTTTATTAATAATTACATATAATCTGCGCGCCGCCAGCGCCGTCTTACTACTTTAAATAATAATATATATAGTATTGTACATGAGACATACAACAGATGTGGCGCTACACACCGCACGCGGCCGGGCTCCGCGCTCCTCCTAACACAACCATACGTTAATATCACATCACACACACACACACACAGATACATACATACAATCACATATAGTACTCAGGGAAGCAAATAGTCAAAACAAACTACGCACTGTCGGGTCAGCAACAGATGGTAATGTCGCGTAAGGCCCGGCGCACACTATCGGCAAGCCATGGCAGGGAATCCTTCGGTATACCTACGCGCAGACAATTATTGTCGAGGACTCCTCAGCATGGCTGATCAACAGGTCGGTGTAAGGTCGCCAGCACATCAAGTTACCACAAGATGTCAAATTTTCTCAGTCGATTTTGAACTTAATTGGTTAACAACAATTTAAGGTTCAAAATCATTTGGAGAAATGTGAAAGATTTGTATATCCTGATGTGCTGGCGACTGTACCTTAAAGTGTTGACCTGCCATACCGTGCCGGTATTGGGCGCCAGGCTTTAGGCTCGCATTTAATACATGGGATCTGATCACGAACGTAGCGAGGGGGCGACACAACAATTATTATGGGCTCGCCTAGGCTTAAAGGACTTGTATCCAGGGCCGTAAAATAAATAAATAAAAAATATGGGCTCACCTGTAGATCTCCATCGATTTTTTTTAAATCGTTTTGGATTTTTTAAAACTTTTGGTTAATTTTATGTAGTAAGTACACGATAATAAACAACAATCCTCTTATGTAAGTTAAAGAAATATTCGCCGTTAATTTCAAAATGACAGTATATTCCAGTGTTGCCAATATACAATTTACAAAAACACAATATCGTCTAAAATCCCGCTTTAAAAATTTTTTTAGGAAATATTTTTTTATCAAACGTCAATCTATCAGTCGTCAAGCGTTCTGCACCGTATGTACGGTCGCCAGCACGTCAAGTTACCACAAAATATCAAATTTCTTCAACATCCTATGGTTTAAAATCATTAGGAGAAATTTGACAGTTTTGTATGACCTGATGTACTGGCTACTGTACAATATGTTGGCTAGAATATAAATGACATTTTTCTAACTATAAGCTGTGTGTGCCTTTAAGTTATGACCACAGTGAAAGCAGTTATTTATGTTGGAAGACAATGTTTATTAATATTTGCATTTTCTGAAACTTAAATTGTCTATTGGTATTTTCTCCCGTGCTTGCGGTAATATGAATAGTCACGGCGCATGCATGATATACGTACGTACAGTCGCAAGAACATCAGGTTATAAAAACTGTCAAATTTCTTCAAATTATTTTAACACGTTACGAATTAGGTTCAAAATCGACTGAGAAAAATTGACATCTTGTGGTAACTAACTTCAACAAATAAATACCTACTTTACCCCGCGTTCCCACTGACGACAAAACATGTTGCAAACATGCATCTTACTCTATCTAACTCTCAAAGAGTGAGTGGGATAGGTAGCTGTTTGCAACATGTTTTCGCGTCAGTGGGGACCCGGGGTTAGATGGCTACAGTAGTACGACAGAGAATATAGCAGCTTGCTGTTATTCTACATTCACTCATATGACTAGGGTGTAAGATTTAAAATTAGACTGCAAGATCTGGAATTGGAAATAAAAAAATCTATGAAAACCGAAGAATACTTGGCGTATTCTTGTCGTAGCACTGAAATGATTTATTTACAGTCGCGAAAGTTGAGCGATATCGAATAAAATTGGGTTTAATTGATTGTGAAATATTATGAATCCGAGCCCAGCCGACAGTACAGTATTCAAAGATCAAATCGTTAAAACTTTATACAATAGTAAGAGATGATCGAATAGCTACCGTTATCACTAAGGGTGGCACCACACTCACTCCATGTCACTCGATTACAGAGCTACGTTAAGTAATGATCAAAACATTCATGAATTTCTCGATTCTAAATCGATCGAGAATCGATCATAAATTACAGATAATTATTCTCCTTAACATAGGCATAGATTCATTTGTTTATAGTTCAACAGGCAAGTGTGATAACACCCTAACAGGGACATAATCCAGGGGGAGGGGGGGGGCGTGACAAATGCAACTATACAGCCAATATACATTAATAACATAACTAACTATTGATAAGGTTAAGGTATAATTTCAGTTGCAATGTAAATTACACCATGTTGAGTGGAAATAAGGTTGAAATAAACATATTGAATGTAGATGTGATCTGTTCACTTCTATTATAGTGCATTTATTAAGTGCCTCAATGATGAGATGTTTGTGTCTGTTGTTGATTCAATTCCAAAATTCTCAATAAGTATAGGTGTACAAATATACAAATCATGTATAGGTGTACAATCACACCTCTGCGTTGTGGCATTATAGAAATGTTGTCAAGTACGAGCGTACCAATTACTATTTATGTGGGTATTTATAAAGTTAATAATTAGTTGCATAAGTCGCTTACTACTCGTTATCAGCCATTTTGATAAAAAATAACTGTTGATCTGAGGAGCTGGCGTATTATGGGTGTACAAAAGTACACCTCTGTATGTCGGTTATTCCAATGATAGATAAAAAACGCATAATATTTTGATACAAAATGGCTGACAACGTCCGAGTCGCTCCCAAACATGAGTAAATCATAGTAGGATTACAATAATTATGACTTCATAAAGTCGAGTCCACTGCTGAACAAAAGATTTTAATTTCCAAGAAATAAATCATTGTTTTGAGCTTGTTGTTGGAGGGTGTGAAGTGTGCCGCCCGCGCTCTAGGCCGGCGTGGTGGACGATGCCCAGCAGTGGGACAGTTGTGGGCTCAATTGTAATTGCATT
>OY292541.1:7466991-7511160 GCA_958496365.1 Subacronicta megacephala | reverse complement strand
GTTTACCTATTAATAAAAATTACATACGGTTTTTTTAAATCAAACAAATCTTAATTGTTTGTAATTAACCTATTTTATTATGAAATTGTATTTACGAATAGAAAAACTTGAGTATAATCAGTCAACTTAACAAATAAATCGTATTTTTGTTTATACTTGAAATCACTGGAAATAATGAGGTAATTTTTATGAGGAACTTCTAAATAGGTACCTACTTGGGTATTATCTTTGTGATTAAAATCTTTCAATTTCTTCTACAGTCAATGCTTCATTTTTAGGGTTCCGTAGCCAAATGGCAAAGAACGGAACCCTTATAGATTCGTCATGTCTGTCTGTCTTTCTGTCTGTCCGTCCGTATGTCACAGCATTTTTTCTCTGAAACTATACGAGCTATGCTGTTGAAACTTGGTAAGTAGATGTATTCTGTGAACCGCATTAAGATCTTTACACAAAAATAGAAAAAAATAAAAAAATTTGGGGTTCCCCATACTTATAACTGAAACTCAAAAATTTTGTACCCATATGTGTGAGGTATCTATGGATAGGTCTTTAAAAATGATATTGAGGTTTCTAATATCATAGGAGGATTTTCTCTATCTTTAATGATTCTTGATCCACTCCACTAAGTAATTTTCTTTGGCTTCGGTCAGGAGAGTAATAGAGAAGTATGAAAGCGATCATGCGACACAAGCATAATGTTCGTCTGATGATAACCGCATTATTATCTGATCATAACTTGCATAATCCTTATTTTATGAGTGTAAAGGATGCAGAAGTATCCAAACATGTAACTTATGGAAGAGAGTTCTTATGTCTTCATTGTATTCCAATTATTGACATAGCCTTGCCCAATTATCAACACTGATGTTTGTATAGAGAATATTGATTTGACACCCATGTCGGAATTTGGAATAAAGGTGTATTTTGACTTTAATCTAATTTGTAGTCATATATGGCTATGACGGTACGGTCACGTTATAATTTGCTCCCATATAATAATTCTTAAATCATAGTAAAAAGTGGTTTTTATAGTATTGTGTTGCCAAAGCGTTGAAGACTGACCCGTAAGGATAGTGCACGACTTACTTTCAAGACGATTGAGTGGTTTTTAAAAGTGAAAATTGTAAGACATAGGTGTGTTGTGGCAGTGGTACTGAATGTCTTTGTTAGTAGTTGTCAACATTTATTAAAATTAAATAACCATCTACCGCCAGACTAAATTCTTCTGTGTTGGTTGTTACTACGGACTTATAATTTCACTTCTACTACTTAAGTCTCGTTAGCTCTGAATAAAAGCCGTGCGACTGGCATACACGAGTGGTTGGGAGTTCCGATCCAGCTTGTGCAATACAATAACTTTTTGTTTTATTTTATTTTTATTTTTTAACATTTTGTTTTCATTCATTGTGCCTTCTGAAAATGACCGACTGTAATACTTGTGGATTACCGGTTAAGCCGAATGATAGAATAACTTGTACGAATTGTGATAAATTCTACCATCACCTATGCGTCAACTTGAGTGCAACTGCGTTTAAACGACTCAGTAAAATTGCGCGTTCAACATGGAGCTGTCCTAGCTGCTTATCTAAGTCTCAGCCCAACAAATCTACATCAGATAACATAGATGACAATTCTGATGGTGGGGATGATGAAGCCAGTGATATACGGCGTATAATTCGAGAGGAAATACGGGCTACAATGCGTTCAGAAGTAAAAAATTTGATATGCGAGCTTAGATCTGAAATGGATGACATGAGGAAACAACTTGATGAATTAAAATTATCTGCGTCCTTTGATATATCTCAAGTTAATGATTTAAAATCCGAGCTCCGAAAAATGCATACTGAGAATACTGACCTTCGCTCACAAAACACTGAGACGCTGAAGACCATTGCTCTGTTAAAAACTCAGTTTAATACCCTTGATCAGAATATGCGTGAGGCTAATCTGGAAATTCATGGCTTACCCGAGAACAAAAGCGAGATTTTACCAAAAATTGTAGCACAACTGGCTAATGTTGTATCGTATCCGCTTAATGAGTCAGATATAATGAAGTGCGTCAGAGTGGCCAGTATGAGCAACAACAAGTCACGCCCGCGCTCTGTAATATTGAAACTGCGTAGTGCTAGATGTCGCGACGAGTTTTTCTCGGCAGTTACTAGATATAACAAATCTCACAATAACAATAAGTTGAATACATCCCTTCTGGGTTATGGCGGCAACAAAGAGCCTGTTTACGTATCTGAGCACCTTTCTCCGACTAATAAATCTTTGCATGCTGCTGCACGACTAAAGGCCAAAGAAAATTCCTATAAGTATGTCTGGGTGCGTTATGGTAAAATATTCGTATGTAAGAGCGATAATTCAGGCAGTATACTTATTAAAGATGAACAATGTTTGGAGAAAATGGTTTAATTTGGTCTATCACTATAAACTAAGTTTTTTGTACTTATGTTTAAGTTTTTTCTGCTATTTTTAATGGATAGTATATCAATATTCTATCAGAATGTGAGGGGTATGAAAACGAAGTCGCATGATATTTATGTATCAATTTTAAACTCCAATTATGACATAATATGCTTGACTGAATCTTGGCTAGATGACTCGTTTTTATCCTCTGAGTATTTTGATGAAAGATATATTGTCGTACGTCGTGACCGCAGCAATAAGTTTAAAGAATTGTTTTCTAAGGCTTATGGTGGTGGAATATTAGTGGCTATTAGTAGAAAAATTAATTTTGTTAATAAAACAGACTGGCAAACTGCAGTTGAAGATATATGGTTATGTCTAAGTGTTGGTAGTGTCTGTATAAACCTTTGTGTAGTTTATTTACCGTCTTATATACCGAGCCATATCTTTAAGCAATTCTTGACTAAGGCCGAGGAAATCTGTTTACATCATACAGATTGTAGTACGTTGATTCTTGGTGATTTTAATCTTCCTAGTATCAAATGGTCTCAGCCTAATGATCCTTTCCAAGGAGTCAGTGACCAAAAATCTTTAATGTTGAGGGACTTCCTAAATATCACTGGCTACAACCAAGCTAACAATGTTCGCAATGACTATAATAATATTTTGGATCTCATTATAGTGGATGAGAACTCCAGTGTTTCCGTATCCTGTGCGCCGCCCATTAGTAAATCTGACAGATATCATCCACCACTTGAACTGGTCCTTGATAAAACTATATCGTCTAATCTAAAACAAAATATTTTACACTCTAAATATATATTCAATAAAACTGATTATGAAGCATGTGTATGTGATCTACGACTAGTGAATTGGCAGGATTATAATCATTTGAAATGTAATGACTTTGTTCATACTTTCTATAATATATTATGGGAAAAGATTGATAAATACACTCCGAAGGGAAGACCTAAAAATAACTGTTACCCTGTTTGGTTCTCTACCCCATTAATCAAAATTTTAAAAGAAAAAAATAAATTCAGGATACGGTTTAAAAAATATAAAAATCCTCGAGATTATGATACTTTTGTTTCTCTACGTACTCGAGCCAAGCAAGTCATAGAATGCTGTTTCAAGGATTATATTGCAAGAATTGAAAATGAATTAAAATCTAACGTTAAATCATTCTGGCGATATACGAAATCTAAGAAATCCTACAGAGGTGTCCCTAACCAAGTTTCTTGGCGTGGCTGCGTAGTTGACGGCGGAAGTAACGTCGTGGATCTATTTGCTGAATACTTTGCTTCCGTGTACGGCGACAGTCAACAACCGGACAACCTGAATCCAGGATTTTCCATATCTAGTTACAGTATTTCTTCAATTAAAATCACAGAGAATGATGTTAGGGATAGTATAAAACAAATTGATTTAAATAAAGGAGCTGGCCCTGATGGACTTCCTCCTATTTTTATTCGTCTCTGTATGGACGCTCTTATTAAGCCATTACAAATAATATATAATAAATCCCTTAGTGAAGGAGAATTTCCTGACTTATGGAAAATCTCACATATTGTTCCGATTCATAAATCAGGTAGTTTAAATGACGTAACTAATTATAGACCAATTTCTATTATATCCCAGTTTGCTAAGATGTTTGAAGGTCTTATATATAATGTAGTTTACTCCCACCTGCGTCATATCATTAGTGATAAACAACATGGTTTTGTTAGCAATCGTTCTACCTTGTCAAATCTACTTACTTACACTACTTTTATCACAAATACTTTTGAAGCTAGGGGTCAGGTGGACGCTATCTATACAGATTTTGCGAAAGCTTTCGATCGTGTGGATCACTCAATTCTTTCTTTGAAGTTAAGTTATGCTGGCATTCATGGTTCTCTACTGCGGTGGTTTGAGAGTTATTTAGTTAATCGTTCCCAGCTTGTTACCTTGGCAGGTTATGAGTCTGTTCCATTTACTCCTAACTCTGGAGTGCCACAAGGGTCAAAATTGGGCCCCCTGCTCTTTTTGGTGTTTATAAATGACCTTCTGGACTCGATTAATTGTAATTGTCTAGCCTATGCAGATGATATAAAAATGTATTGTAGTATATCAAACTTGAATGATTGTCTGAAGTTACAAAATGATCTCATTGTTATTCAGCAATGGTGTATCAACAATAGGATGACGCTCAATGTTAAAAAATGCCAGTTTATAGCATTTACAAATAAATTAAACTACATTAAATATGAATACCATTTAGACGGTATTCTTTTGAATAGAGTTTCTGTCATCAGTGACCTAGGGGTTCTTTTTGATACATCTCTTTCCTTTCGCGATCATATAGATAAGGTGATAACTAAGGCTAAAAGAATGCTTGGTTTTATAATACGTATGTCAAAACCGTTTCGTAGCAGCAGTAGCATTGTTCTGCTCTATAACGCCTTGGTAAGGAGTTCCTTGGAATACTGCTCCACAATTTGGTCTCCTTATTACACAACATATGCAGATGACGTGGAATCTATCCAAGCTCGTTTTGTAAGATATTTATGTGTAAGATGTGGCATTAGAAAAACGATTCCAGACTATAATGACCGAATAAAGCACTTTAAGATGTTAAGTTTAAAAGAAAGACGAAATAATTCTGACTTACTTGTTCTTCATAAAATTATAAATGGTTCCATAGATGCACACTTGATAAATAATTTTAAATTTAGACTAAGTCTACGCAGTAAACGCCATCATCGTATTTTCGATATTCCTACATCTACTTTAAATACCACACTAAACAGTCCTCTAACACGTATGGCAAGGCTGTATAATGAAAGGTCTATTGCAATGGATAACCCGATTGATATTTTTTCTATGAAATTCGGATTATACAGACACATCCTGCTTAAATAACGTTTATTAATTAAAATCTAAAATCTAGTTTAATATTGAAATATATTGATTTAATTTTTATTTAGAAAACCTTAAAGTGATAGTACTATATATAGTCTCTTAGGTTCTGTGTTAATTTTTAAATGTAATGCATACCTGTTATTTGTATAATTGCTAATAAGTCAAATTTGGTAGTTATTATGTTCTAGATCTTAAGCGATTGTATTGTTGGTGTGCTTATCATAAATAAATAAATAAATAAATAAATATCAAGTCATAAACTAGGTATATACAATTGAATTAGCCTATTCTAAAATTAATTTGAAAATTCCAATTATTGACATGGGTGTCAATAAATTGGAATTTCACTATTTTCGACATACCAAAAATCGACACCCTGTAAAAATTAAACTAATACAGTAAAGTGAGAAATAACCATTGAAATCTGCTATATAAACCTTCAAAATTAGAATAACACAACATTCAAAGAAAGGTTTTCGAATTTCTGAATACTTTAACACGATTAAAATGAACGCTTACCTTATCGAAACTTTAAGGAAACCAACTTTCTCCTTCTAAAACACTGATTGCTCTATTTGAATGAGCTATTTGGCGCCGTCTTAGTTCTTTTTACAGATTAGTTTTGCCAGTGGTATACAAAAATAAACTATCAAAAATGATTTTAATAAATAATACACTTAGGTTACCAAGTTTCCTTATATTTTGATAATTAAAATAGAGTGTCAATAAATTGGGGGGGTGTCAGTAATAGGGTGCTTTACCCTATGTATGAATGTGTTTTTTTTAAATTTCAGAGTGCTCCATCGGATTGCGAGTCCATGTCGACGATGTCGAGCTCCCTGTCGGACACGTCCGCGGCGCAGGCGCAGCTCGCAGCGCCCACAGCGACAGTGCTGCCAGCGTCGCTCGCGGCCACCGCCACGACCGCCTGGGCCATGTCGCTCGGCTCCACCGCCTCACACTTGTCGCTCGCATCGACCGTGCTACCCGCATCGGTCGGATCGAACTCACCGACCTCGTCACTCTCTTCGAACTCGTCGCTCTCTTCCAACTCATCGATCTCGTCGCTCGCTTCGAACTCATCGACGCTATCGAATTTATCGAACTGGTCGTTTGCGTCAAATGCATCGACAGTTAAACTGAATTCGCTCGCACCGACCGCGTCGACGTTGTCGCTCGCATCGAATATATCGACCGGGTCGGCCGCTTCGCAGTTGACGCAGGTGACGCTGATGTCGTCGCAGTCGTCGCTGTCGTCGCAGTCGTCGCTATCATCGCTATCGTCGCTGTCGTCGCAGACATCGCAGCTGTCGCAGATGGAGAAGACGAGGAACGTGTTCGACCGCCTGCCGCCGCCGGTGCTGAAGCACGTGGTGCCGGACCCCGAGCGCTTCGGCTGGCACCCGCTGGCGCTGCACCCGCTGGAGACCGCGCGGCAGCTCACCATGCTCGAGTTCCATCTCTATAGACAGGTACACTACACCACTGACGTCACGTCACACATGTACCCCACACTTCGGCTGGCACCCGCTGGCGCTGCACCCGCTGGAGACCGCGCGGCAGCTCACCATGCTCGAGTTCCATCTCTATAGACAGGTACACTACACCACTGACGTCACGTCACACATGTACCCCACACTTCGGCTGGCACCCGCTGGCGCTGCACCCGCTGGAGACCGCGCGACAGCTCACCATGCTCGAGTTCCATCTCTATAGACAGGTACACTACACCACTGACGTCACGTCACACATGTACCCCACACTTCGGCTGGCACCCGCTGGCGCTGCACCCGCTGGAGACCGCGCGACAGCTCACCATGCTCGAGTTCCATCTCTATAGACAGGTACACTACACCACTGACGTCACGTCACACATGTACCCCACACTTCGGCTGGCACCCGCTGGCGCTGCACCCGCTGGAGACCGCGCGACAGCTCACCATGCTCGAGTTCCATCTCTATAGACAGGTACACTACACCACTGACGTCACGTCACACATGTACCCCACACTTCGGCTGGCACCCGCTGGCGCTGCACCCGCTGGAGACCGCGCGACAGCTCACCATGCTCGAGTTCCATCTCTATAGACAGGTACACTACACCACTGACGTCACGTCACACATGTACCCCACACTTCGGCTGGCACCCGCTGGCGCTGCACCCGCTGGAGACCGCGCGACAGCTCACCATGCTCGAGTTCCATCTCTATAGACAGGTACACTACACCACTGACGTCACGTCACACATGTACCCCACACTTCGGCTGGCACCCGCTGGCGCTGCACCCGCTGGAGACCGCGCGACAGCTCACCATGCTCGAGTTCCATCTCTATAGACAGGTACACTACACCACTGACGTCACGTCACACATGTACCCCACACTTCGGCTGGCACCCGCTGGCGCTGCACCCGCTGGAGACCGCGCGACAGCTCACCATGCTCGAGTTCCATCTCTATAGACAGGTACACTACACCACTGACGTCACGTCACACATGTACCCCACACTTCGGCTGGCACCCGCTGGCGCTGCACCCGCTGGAGACCGCGCGACAGCTCACCATGCTCGAGTTCCATCTCTATAGACAGGTACACTACACCACTGACGTCACGTCACACATGTACCCCACACTTCGGCTGGCACCCGCTGGCGCTGCACCCGCTGGAGACCGCGCGACAGCTCACCATGCTCGAGTTCCATCTCTATAGACAGGTACACTACACCACTGACGTCACGTCACACATGTACCCCACACTTCGGCTGGCACCCGCTGGCGCTGCACCCGCTGGAGACCGCGCGACAGCTCACCATGCTCGAGTTCCATCTCTATAGACAGGTACACTACACCACTGACGTCACGTCACACATGTACCCCACACTTCGGCTGGCACCCGCTGGCGCTGCACCCGCTGGAGACCGCGCGACAGCTCACCATGCTCGAGTTCCATCTCTATAGACAGGTACACTACACCACTGACGTCACGTCACACATGTACCCCACACTTCGGCTGGCACCCGCTGGCGCTGCACCCGCTGGAGACCGCGCGACAGCTCACCATGCTCGAGTTCCATCTCTATAGACAGGTACACTACACCACTGACGTCACGTCACACATGTACCCCACACTTCGGCTGGCACCCGCTGGCGCTGCACCCGCTGGAGACCGCGCGACAGCTCACCATGCTCGAGTTCCATCTCTATAGACAGGTACACTACACCACTGACGTCACGTCACACATGTACCCCACACTTCGGCTGGCACCCGCTGGCGCTGCACCCGCTGGAGACCGCGCGACAGCTCACCATGCTCGAGTTCCATCTCTATAGACAGGTACACTACACCACTGACGTCACGTCACACATGTACCCCACACTTCGGCTGGCACCCGCTGGCGCTGCACCCGCTGGAGACCGCGCGACAGCTCACCATGCTCGAGTTCCATCTCTATAGACAGGTACACTACACCACTGACGTCACGTCACACATGTACCCCACACTTCGGCTGGCACCCGCTGGCGCTGCACCCGCTGGAGACCGCGCGACAGCTCACCATGCTCGAGTTCCATCTCTATAGACAGGTACACTACACCACTGACGTCACGTCACACATGTACCCCACACTTCGGCTGGCACCCGCTGGCGCTGCACCCGCTGGAGACCGCGCGACAGCTCACCATGCTCGAGTTCCATCTCTATAGACAGGTACACTACACCACTGACGTCACGTCACACATGTACCCCACACTTCGGCTGGCACCCGCTGGCGCTGCACCCGCTGGAGACCGCGCGACAGCTCACCATGCTCGAGTTCCATCTCTATAGACAGGTACACTACACCACTGACGTCACGTCACACATGTACCCCACACTTCGGCTGGCACCCGCTGGCGCTGCACCCGCTGGAGACCGCGCGACAGCTCACCATGCTCGAGTTCCATCTCTATAGACAGGTACACTACACCACTGACGTCACGTCACACATGTACCCCACACTTCGGCTGGCACCCGCTGGCGCTGCACCCGCTGGAGACCGCGCGACAGCTCACCATGCTCGAGTTCCATCTCTATAGACAGGTACACTACACCACTGACGTCACGTCACACATGTACCCCACACTTCGGCTGGCACCCGCTGGCGCTGCACCCGCTGGAGACCGCGCGACAGCTCACCATGCTCGAGTTCCATCTCTATAGACAGGTACACTACACCACTGACGTCACGTCACACATGTACCCCACACTTCGGCTGGCACCCGCTGGCGCTGCACCCGCTG
The DNA here is from genome assembly GCA_958496365.1 of Subacronicta megacephala. NCBI lineage: Eukaryota > Metazoa > Arthropoda > Insecta > Lepidoptera > Noctuidae > Subacronicta > Subacronicta megacephala. The sequence continues at coordinate 7,501,571 of OY292541.1, read as the reverse complement.
GAGACCGCGCGACAGCTCACCATGCTCGAGTTCCATCTCTATAGACAGGTACACTACACCACTGACGTCACGTCACACATGTACCCCACACTTCGGCTGGCACCCGCTGGCGCTGCACCCGCTGGAGACCGCGCGACAGCTCACCATGCTCGAGTTCCATCTCTATAGACAGGTACACTACACCACTGACGTCACGTCACACATGTACCCCACACTTCGGCTGGCACCCGCTGGCGCTGCACCCGCTGGAGACCGCGCGACAGCTCACCATGCTCGAGTTCCATCTCTATAGACAGGTACACTACACCACTGACGTCACGTCACACATGTACCCCACACTTCGGCTGGCACCCGCTGGCGCTGCACCCGCTGGAGACCGCGCGACAGCTCACCATGCTCGAGTTCCATCTCTATAGACAGGTACACTACACCACTGACGTCACGTCACACATGTACCCCACACTTCGGCTGGCACCCGCTGGCGCTGCACCCGCTGGCGCTGCACCGCTGGAGACCGCGCGACAGCTCACCATGCTCGAGTTCCATCTCTATAGACAGGTACACTACACCACTGACGTCACGTCACACATGTACCCCACACTTCGGCTGGCACCCGCTGGCGCTGCACCCGCTGGAGACCGCGCGACAGCTCACCATGCTCGAGTTCCATCTCTATAGACAGGTACACTACACCACTGACGTCACGTCACACATGTACCCCACACTTCGGCTGGCACCCGCTGGCGCTGCACCCGCTGGAGACCGCGCGACAGCTCACCATGCTCGAGTTCCATCTCTATAGACAGGTACACTACACCACTGACGTCACGTCACACATGTACCCCACACTTCGGCTGGCACCCGCTGGCGCTGCACCCGCTGGAGACCGCGCGACAGCTCACCATGCTCGAGTTCCATCTCTATAGACAGGTACACTACACCACTGACGTCACGTCACACATGTACCCCACACTTCGGCTGGCACCCGCTGGCGCTGCACCCGCTGGAGACCGCGCGACAGCTCACCATGCTCGAGTTCCATCTCTATAGACAGGTACACTACACCACTGACGTCACGTCACACATGTACCCCACACTTCGGCTGGCACCCGCTGGCGCTGCACCCGCTGGAGACCGCGCGACAGCTCACCATGCTCGAGTTCCATCTCTATAGACAGGTACACTACACCACTGACGTCACGTCACACATGTACCCCACACTTCGGCTGGCACCCGCTGGCGCTGCACCCGCTGGAGACCGCGCGACAGCTCACCATGCTCGAGTTCCATCTCTATAGACAGGTACACTACACCACTGACGTCACGTCACACATGTACCCCACACTTCGGCTGGCACCCGCTGGCGCTGCACCCGCTGGAGACCGCGCGACAGCTCACCATGCTCGAGTTCCATCTCTATAGACAGGTACACTACACCACTGACGTCACGTCACACATGTACCCCACACTTCGGCTGGCACCCGCTGGCGCTGCACCCGCTGGAGACCGCGCGACAGCTCACCATGCTCGAGTTCCATCTCTATAGACAGGTACACTACACCACTGACGTCACGTCACACATGTACCCCACACTTCGGCTGGCACCCGCTGGCGCTGCACCCGCTGGAGACCGCGCGACAGCTCACCATGCTCGAGTTCCATCTCTATAGACAGGTACACTACACCACTGACGTCACGTCACACATGTACCCCACACTTCGGCTGGCACCCGCTGGCGCTGCACCCGCTGGAGACCGCGCGACAGCTCACCATGCTCGAGTTCCATCTCTATAGACAGGTACACTACACCACTGACGTCACGTCACACATGTACCCCACACTTCGGCTGGCACCCGCTGGCGCTGCACCCGCTGGAGACCGCGCGACAGCTCACCATGCTCGAGTTCCATCTCTATAGACAGGTACACTACACCACTGACGTCACGTCACACATGTACCCCACACTTCGGCTGGCACCCGCTGGCGCTGCACCCGCTGGAGACCGCGCGACAGCTCACCATGCTCGAGTTCCATCTCTATAGACAGGTACACTACACCACTGACGTCACGTCACACATGTACCCCACACTTCGGCTGGCACCCGCTGGCGCTGCACCCGCTGGAGACCGCGCGACAGCTCACCATGCTCGAGTTCCATCTCTATAGACAGGTACACTACACCACTGACGTCACGTCACACATGTACCCCACACTTCGGCTGGCACCCGCTGGCGCTGCACCCGCTGGAGACCGCGCGACAGCTCACCATGCTCGAGTTCCATCTCTATAGACAGGTACACTACACCACTGACGTCACGTCACACATGTACCCCACACTTCGGCTGGCACCCGCTGGCGCTGCACCCGCTGGAGACCGCGCGACAGCTCACCATGCTCGAGTTCCATCTCTATAGACAGGTACACTACACCACTGACGTCACGTCACACATGTACCCCACACTTCGGCTGGCACCCGCTGGCGCTGCACCCGCTGGAGACCGCGCGACAGCTCACCATGCTCGAGTTCCATCTCTATAGACAGGTACACTACACCACTGACGTCACGTCACACATGTACCCCACACTTCGGCTGGCACCCGCTGGCGCTGCACCCGCTGGAGACCGCGCGACAGCTCACCATGCTCGAGTTCCATCTCTATAGACAGGTACACTACACCACTGACGTCACGTCACACATGTACCCCACACTTCGGCTGGCACCCGCTGGCGCTGCACCCGCTGGAGACCGCGCGACAGCTCACCATGCTCGAGTTCCATCTCTATAGACAGGTACACTACACCACTGACGTCACGTCACACATGTACCCCACACTTCGGCTGGCACCCGCTGGCGCTGCACCCGCTGGAGACCGCGCGACAGCTCACCATGCTCGAGTTCCATCTCTATAGACAGGTACACTACACCACTGACGTCACGTCACACATGTACCCCACACTTCGGCTGGCACCCGCTGGCGCTGCACCCGCTGGAGACCGCGCGACAGCTCACCATGCTCGAGTTCCATCTCTATAGACAGGTACACTACACCACTGACGTCACGTCACACATGTACCCCACACTTCGGCTGGCACCCGCTGGCGCTGCACCCGCTGGAGACCGCGCGACAGCTCACCATGCTCGAGTTCCATCTCTATAGACAGGTACACTACACCACTGACGTCACGTCACACATGTACCCCACACTTCGGCTGGCACCCGCTGGCGCTGCACCCGCTGGAGACCGCGCGACAGCTCACCATGCTCGAGTTCCATCTCTATAGACAGGTACACTACACCACTGACGTCACGTCACACATGTACCCCACACTTCGGCTGGCACCCGCTGGCGCTGCACCCGCTGGAGACCGCGCGACAGCTCACCATGCTCGAGTTCCATCTCTATAGACAGGTACACTACACCACTGACGTCACGTCACACATGTACCCCACACTTCGGCTGGCACCCGCTGGCGCTGCACCCGCTGGAGACCGCGCGACAGCTCACCATGCTCGAGTTCCATCTCTATAGACAGGTACACTACACCACTGACGTCACGTCACACATGTACCCCACACTTCGGCTGGCACCCGCTGGCGCTGCACCCGCTGGAGACCGCGCGACAGCTCACCATGCTCGAGTTCCATCTCTATAGACAGGTACACTACACCACTGACGTCACGTCACACATGTACCCCACACTTCGGCTGGCACCCGCTGGCGCTGCACCCGCTGGAGACCGCGCGACAGCTCACCATGCTCGAGTTCCATCTCTATAGACAGGTACACTACACCACTGACGTCACGTCACACATGTACCCCACACTTCGGCTGGCACCCGCTGGCGCTGCACCCGCTGGAGACCGCGCGACAGCTCACCATGCTCGAGTTCCATCTCTATAGACAGGTACACTACACCACTGACGTCACGTCACACATGTACCCCACACTTCGGCTGGCACCCGCTGGCGCTGCACCCGCTGGAGACCGCGCGACAGCTCACCATGCTCGAGTTCCATCTCTATAGACAGGTACACTACACCACTGACGTCACGTCACACATGTACCCCACACTTCGGCTGGCACCCGCTGGCGCTGCACCCGCTGGAGACCGCGCGACAGCTCACCATGCTCGAGTTCCATCTCTATAGACAGGTACACTACACCACTGACGTCACGTCACACATGTACCCCACACTTCGGCTGGCACCCGCTGGCGCTGCACCCGCTGGAGACCGCGCGACAGCTCACCATGCTCGAGTTCCATCTCTATAGACAGGTACACTACACCACTGACGTCACGTCACACATGTACCCCACACTTCGGCTGGCACCCGCTGGCGCTGCACCCGCTGGAGACCGCGCGACAGCTCACCATGCTCGAGTTCCATCTCTATAGACAGGTACACTACACCACTGACGTCACGTCACACATGTACCCCACACTTCGGCTGGCACCCGCTGGCGCTGCACCCGCTGGAGACCGCGCGACAGCTCACCATGCTCGAGTTCCATCTCTATAGACAGGTACACTACACCACTGACGTCACGTCACACATGTACCCCACACTTCGGCTGGCACCCGCTGGCGCTGCACCCGCTGGAGACCGCGCGACAGCTCACCATGCTCGAGTTCCATCTCTATAGACAGGTACACTACACCACTGACGTCACGTCACACATGTACCCCACACTTCGGCTGGCACCCGCTGGCGCTGCACCCGCTGGAGACCGCGCGACAGCTCACCATGCTCGAGTTCCATCTCTATAGACAGGTACACTACACCACTGACGTCACGTCACACATGTACCCCACACTTCGGCTGGCACCCGCTGGCGCTGCACCCGCTGGAGACCGCGCGACAGCTCACCATGCTCGAGTTCCATCTCTATAGACAGGTACACTACACCACTGACGTCACGTCACACATGTACCCCACACTTCGGCTGGCACCCGCTGGCGCTGCACCCGCTGGAGACCGCGCGACAGCTCACCATGCTCGAGTTCCATCTCTCTCTATAGACAGGTACACTACACCACTGACGTCACGTCACACATGTACCCCACACTTCGGCTGGCACCCGCTGGCGCTGCACCCGCTGGAGACCGCGCGACAGCTCACCATGCTCGAGTTCCATCTCTATAGACAGGTACACTACACCACTGACGTCACGTCACACATGTACCCCACACTTCGGCTGGCACCCGCTGGCGCTGCACCCGCTGGAGACCGCGCGACAGCTCACCATGCTCGAGTTCCATCTCTATAGACAGGTACACTACACCACTGACGTCACGTCACACATGTACCCCACACTTCGGCTGGCACCCGCTGGCGCTGCACCCGCTGGAGACCGCGCGACAGCTCACCATGCTCGAGTTCCATCTCTTCTCTATAGACAGGTACACTACACCACTGACGTCACGTCACACATGTACCCCACACTTCGGCTGGCACCCGCTGGCGCTGCACCCGCTGGAGACCGCGCGACAGCTCACCATGCTCGAGTTCCATCTCTATAGACAGGTACACTACACCACTGACGTCACGTCACACATGTACCCCACACTTCGGCTGGCACCCGCTGGCGCTGCACCCGCTGGAGACCGCGCGACAGCTCACCATGCTCGAGTTCCATCTCTATAGACAGGTACACTACACCACTGACGTCACGTCACACATGTACCCCACACTTCGGCTGGCACCCGCTGGCGCTGCACCCGCTGGAGACCGCGCGACAGCTCACCATGCTCGAGTTCCATCTCTATAGACAGGTACACTACACCACTGACGTCACGTCACACATGTACCCCACACTTCGGCTGGCACCCGCTGGCGCTGCACCCGCTGGAGACCGCGCGACAGCTCACCATGCTCGAGTTCCATCTCTATAGACAGGTACACTACACCACTGACGTCACGTCACACATGTACCCCACACTTCGGCTGGCACCCGCTGGCGCTGCACCCGCTGGAGACCGCGCGACAGCTCACCATGCTCGAGTTCCATCTCTATAGACAGGTACACTACACCACTGACGTCACGTCACACATGTACCCCACACTTCGGCTGGCACCCGCTGGCGCTGCACCCGCTGGAGACCGCGCGACAGCTCACCATGCTCGAGTTCCATCTCTATAGACAGGTACACTACACCACTGACGTCACGTCACACATGTACCCCACACTTCGGCTGGCACCCGCTGGCGCTGCACCCGCTGGAGACCGCGCGACAGCTCACCATGCTCGAGTTCCATCTCTATAGACAGGTACACTACACCACTGACGTCACGTCACACATGTACCCCACACTTCGGCTGGCACCCGCTGGCGCTGCACCCGCTGGAGACCGCGCGACAGCTCACCATGCTCGAGTTCCATCTCTATAGACAGGTACACTACACCACTGACGTCACGTCACACATGTACCCCACACTTCGGCTGGCACCCGCTGGCGCTGCACCCGCTGGAGACGGCGCGACAGCTCACTATGCTCGAGTTCCATCTCTATAGATAGGTACACTACACCACTGACGTCACGTCACACATGTACCCCACACATCGGCTGGCACCAGCTGGCCCTGCATCATCAACATACATAGGTGAGAAAAACAGATTTACGACTGATTATTTTATTTACCGATATCTTCCTTGTTGTCCAGGTGAAACCCTCGGAGCTGGTCGGCGCCGTGTGGACAAAGAAAGACAAAGAGAAGACCAGCCCCAACCTGCTCAGGATAATCAAACATACCACCAATGTAAGTATAATATTGTCTAATCTCATCTCCGACAGACGTCAGTCTGTACAGACGTCACTCATACGTCAATCATACCGACGCCTCTTACACCGACGCCTTTTATGCTGATCCCTCTCATACTGACGATGACGTCTCTTACCAACACCCTCTTGTACCGACGCTCCAGGTCATACAAATACTTGTTCCGTTCTTCCGTTCGTACCCGTCCTTGACGCCACTCATACCAACGTCACTCACACCGACGTCACTCATACCGACGCCACTCATAATCTTATGCTGATCCCTCTCATACTGACGATAACGTCTCTTACCAACACTCTCTTGTTTCGACGCCACAGTTCATTCAAATACTTGTTCTGTTAGATATGTAAGGTGGCAGGGACAAGCATTGAAAACGCTAGCTAATGACACACTGATTTATGACTTAAAGAAACAGGTGCGCGCACACATACATAACAGTTCTGTTTAGGATATTAGCAGTGACAATATTAAAATGATATTTGATGTCGACAGTTCACACGTTGGATGGAGAAGTGGATAGTGGAGAGTGAGAACTTGGAGGAGCGCGTGGGCGTGGTGTGCCGCCTGCTGGAGCTGTGCGTGGCGCTGCGCCTGCTCAACAACTTCAACGGGGTGCTCGCCGTCGTGGCCGCCTGCGGCAGCGCCTCCGTGCACAGGCTCAGGAACACCTTCCAGGTCAGTCCATACACCGGGGACCAGTGATGGACGGTGAGAGGTGACGAGTGCACAGTTACAGGTGAGGAGTGCCGGGTGAGAGGTGATGAATGCATGGTGAGAAGTGATGAATGTATTGTGAAGAGTGATGAGTGCAGGGTGAGTTGTGATTAGCGTAGGGTGAGAGATGATGAGTGCAGAGTTAAAAGTAAAGAATGAAGCGCAAGTGATGAGTGCAGGGTAAGGAATGATTACCGCAGGATGAAGAGAGATGACTGTAATGTGAGATATGATATGTGCGGGGTGATATGTGATGAGTGTAAGGTAAGAGGTTATGAGTGCAGGATGAGACGTTATGAGTGCAGGGTATTGAAGTGGGGAGTGTAGCCGCAGGGTATGCCAGTGATCGTGTGAAGGTCGTACAGTGTGTTGTGGTGGGCACAGATGGTGCCGCCGCGGCTGCTGCGCGCGCTGGAGGAGTTCCGCGAGCTGAACTCGGACCACTTCCGGCGCTACCAGGAGCGCCTGCGCAGCATCAACCCTCCCTGCGTGCCATTCTTCGGCATGTACCTCACCAACATCCTGCACATCGAGGAGGGGAACCTTGGTCAGTCACTATTATGGTTATTATTCTAGCTAAATTCATCCCACTGCTGGGCAAAATCAATGATTGCACTGCAGTCACTATATTGAAAAAAATAAAACAATTGCTTGAAACAAAATCATATGAGACAGATGTTTTTTTTGTTGTTTTTTTAAGGTTAAAAGTGTTTTATAAACATGAATACTTTCAACTCTGAAAGATTACAGCGAATTAATAATGTCATGTGCACCCAAAACTTATCCCACCCAAATTACTATTCGTGAAAATAAATACATCTTCCTTTTCCTATACAAAAGTAAACAGACCTCATTTCAGCATGTATGAAAAGTCGTGATACGTGTGAAAACGTTATATACAACGTTAATTTTTGTTAAACTCCCCTAACGCCTAAACACCCCAACTTTAATTTGATTTAAAATAAAAAAAAAAATACAAATTAAGAAAAATTATTAAAACTCACGCGGTGACGAGCTCAAAAGTTTGTCCTAAGTTACTTACCTAATTTTTGCGGGTGGGTACGAAGAGCTAAGGGCGGCGCAGGCGAGTGATTGACCTCCCCATTCGGTGTTTCTTGCACCGATTTTGAAATATATTTTTTTCATTTCTCATACTCGGAAAGTAGTGTTTATTTGATCTGAATAGCGGGTTGAAAATGCTAGTTCCCACCCTTGGGCGGGAATAACTCATAGTAATTACTTTCCTCCCTAGGGTGAAAAGTAATTTTAAAAATAGAACAAATTAGGTTAGGCAGTCAGCTGTAAAAAATCTAACATAATTAAGAAAAAAAATGCTACGGTCTTGTGTGTTTATAAACGGCCAGTGTGAATTTAAAAAAACCGAGTGCGGCTGAGGCAGTGACGCGGTGTGTTCCATACTTAAAAATTTAAATAGACTATGACAATATATAATTTGGCGGGATACTAACTTAACTTTTTCTATATCGAAATCTTTATTAAAAATGAGTTCAAGTGATTCTTACTTTCCTTATATTCGAAATGAAAAGTAGAGTGCTTAACTCGGGTGAAAGACATCAATTCCTACTCGGATTATAGCCTAAATACCTCGTATGGGAATTGATTCCTTTGGAACAATCTACTATTAAATGTAAAAATATAACATAGACTAAACATCATTGCAATCGATTCTGTTACTGATTATGAACAAACTACTTTCGGCTTTCGGGTAAACAAAAACTAACGTTGTCTATATGACTCGTTATATATACGTATTGCGAAAGCTGTTGAGTACGACAGATAGATCAAGATAATCATCCCTTTAATCGTAGGCAGGTATCTTATATGTAATAATTGATGGTGTAACAGATTACCTGCCCGACTCGGAGCTGATCAACTTCTCGAAGCGGCGCAAGGTGGCGGAGATCACGGGCGAGATCCAGCAGTATCAGAACCAACCCTACTGCCTCACGCTCGAGCACAAGACCATGGTCAGTACCCCGCATGTCCTTTTTTTTTTTCATTCTTTGTTCCCTATTTGTATCATCATCATATTAGCCAAATGAAGTCCCTAAACGAAGGCCTCCTCCATAGACTTCCACAACGACCGGTTATATGCCGCCTGCATCCAACGACTCTTAGAGTGAATATAGTTTGCATGTCACAAAACAACAAGGTCTTTGCATACAAGACCAAGCGACAGATAATGTTGTCATAAATGCGTGAAGTTAGTGTTAGAACATTAATAATGAGTCTTAGTGAAATTAAATTTGGATGGAAGTTTTTGTCAAAATGGTAAATCAATTTTATGGTCGACTATACAAAGCCTGGGTAAGAATCCCACACTGTTTGGTCTTATCCCTAGCGACCGTTTGAAAGTTACCCCCGTAAAAAAGGGCTTAACAGTATAATAAAAATAAGAGTATTCCCTTGCAGGCGTTCCTAGAATCCCTAGATCCGTTTCCGGGCAAGGACGACAACGAGATCACCAACTACCTGTACGCCAAGAGCCTCGAGATAGAGCCGCGCAACGTCAAGCAGATGCCCAAGTTTGTGAGTAATGTCCCTTTTACGCTAACGAATACATACATACAATACGTTCGTTTTAACTTGGCAGGAGTGAACATAGGCTCTGCGAACTTCCACGCGTGTACACTCGTGAAGAAAATTGTTATTACTAGATAAATAAACGAACAGCAAATGAGAGAGAAAATACAAATTAAACAAATATCAAAACACTAAGAATATAAATTAACAATAACAAAACAAAAACAACACAACAAAAACTCAACAACAATAATATTAATCAACAATAACAATATAAACAACCAACAAAACCCAACGAAAACTTTTCTTCCGGACTGTGCACAAGACAGAGATAGCGACACGAACACCAAACAAATGCTGACGTGTGACTGAGACATATAGCCCATACCGAGAATTGCCGAAGAAACACGAAGTTAACAAAAAGAGATGTGCAATGTGTGTGCTAGTAGTTGTTATTTAATCGATTATTATTCAAATCGATTGATATTGAATAAAAAAAAAGAAATATCTATTCAATCTAATAACGAGGTTTTATTGATTATAATGACGTAAGATCAACTATATTTTACAAATATATTACAAATAATCAATATATTTTTCGTTTAATTTCGTTAAATATCTTAAATTCACTAAAATAAGAGTTAATTCCAAATGAACTGATCGATTACAATTTTTGATCGATATAAGTACTGATTGTGTTTACGTAAGGTGCGTCTCTAGCCTAGTCCACCGCCCCGCGCACCCCGCCTCATGCCTCCATTTGGTTCCTAAAAAATGTTACTGCGCAGCCTTCTGCGCAAAGTTCGGTCCTGCCAAGATATAACGAACGCACTGTACCAAATCATATAATAACGTTATAACTAAGAAGAGGGAAGGGAGGCCTTTGCCCAGCAGTGGGATGAAATGGGCTAGTAAAAAAAAAACTAAAAGCAACGTAAGCGGCGGTAGCCTAATGGCTAGGGCGACGGATTTGCGATCGTGTGGGTGCTGGTTTGAAACTTATTGCACTATCGAAGTGAACCCACTCGTAACACAAGCAATTTAGCTTAGCACGAGGGGTTAACAAGAATATGAGTGATAGGCGACCCACATTGCGAGTAAGCTTTTATAAAAAAAATGTCAGGTGTATTGTAAAATAAAATTACATGAAGACGTATACTGACTAACTAATTTAAATTGATTAATAAAGTTGTAAGATATAAGCGTTTAAAGTTGTTGGTGGGGATTGAGGGATGCTCTATCCCTTTCTCTCAAAAAAGTGTTAGTGTAGAAATTGTATGGCATATCAAATTGTGACGTCACCAAACGATATAGTGCGCTCTCTGGTTATCATAATATTAAAATTCTTAATTCCCTTTTTTATATTTTGTTTTCTATCGCAACAAACATATTATTTAAAAGAAACAGAACATCACGCTTGTATTTACCAAAGAGTCAGGTGCAGAGGTGTTCCAATGTACACAGTTCGCCGACATGTTTAGGTCCCATGACTGCTACGAAGGTCGAGCAGTGTTATTGGGTTCTTCTATGAAATCTTCAGTGGGTGCACATAAGTTCACCTCTGCCTGATCCTTCGGGGAATACATGCGTGATGGTATGGACTATTTCTGATAGTGTAGTTATGAATGTAGTAACGTCCGCTCTCCCCCAGCCACGGCGCTTCCCGGAGCTGTCGCTGAAGCCGGTGAAGGTGTCCCGTCGTGCGTACGCGCACCAGGACCTGCCCCTGGCCGCGCTGCCCCCGGCCGCGCCCTCCTCAACCACCAGCACCACCACCACCATCACCACGCTGCCCTCCACCACCCTCACCAACAACATCAACAACATCAACTCGCACAACGACGACACCCTGAGTAAGTTATTACATTATGATAAATTTTGTATCTATCTCTTTAACAGTGTGTATCATTTATATTTAAAAGTAATCGATTCCAAAGAAGAGTTGTTTATTAAATCCCATTTTATACACTTTGATGGATATAAAGAATATTCTAGTGAAAAAATGATTTTTGAGGGCAAAGCTTTTGCTGCTTTGAATACACAACCCCTTTAGTCTCCCGAAGTTGATGCCACAGATTGATGCGACAGACAACCAGATAACATATTAAGTTTATAACTTGGACATTTTTCAAGATACAGTTTTGAAATTTCGTACATAGATTCTTTACTAAAAATACTAAACACGTGTTTCGTGTTTACTAAAACTGACCTTGTATATTATATACAACATCAAATTTTGTTTACCCTAAAGCTGAAACACCCCACCTTTAATTTGTTTTGAAAAGTAGAAAAAAAATAACAAAATCAAATATATGATTAAAACTCACGCGGTGACCAGCTCAAAAGTTTGTTTTAATTTACTTTGCGCGGGTGGGTACGAAGAGCTAAGTGCGCCGATTTTGGCAATAAAAATGGGTGTCCAACTTGAATAATTTTTTAAATGTAATAATATAACATTGGCTAGAAACAGTAAAAACCATTGCAATTGATTCTGTTACCGATTTTGAAAAAACTACTTTCGGCTTTCGGGTATACTAAAACTAGCGTTGTGTAATATGTGTGTGTGTGTGCGTGTGTGCAGGTATGTCGTCCCAAGTCTCCCCGAGCACAGTGAGCACGTGGGACGGCGGCTCCGTGCACTCCCTGCCCATAGACCATTTGAGTAAGAACTACTATCATTGTTACACATACATTTATTTACTTAGTCGTGCTCAAGTTCAAATGTTTTTATTTAAAGCTAAGCTAAACTTTAACAAGAGTTTATGAATCGTTATTGACTCAGTTACACGGTTCCAAAAGGTTGTTCCTATGGAGAAGACTCCTGCAAGAAACTTAATGGACACTCTTTTAAAATAAAAGATGTTACATTATGTCGATAACAGGATGTGAGGACATTAGGGGTTTATGTCATAATTACCCTTAAATCGAGATTCGATTTTTCGAGACGAAAAAATCGTCTAGGTTGAGCAGTGTTATTGGGTTTTCCTATGAAATTCTCGGAGTTTTGATTTGTACCCGGTTAGATACTTTTTTTTTATTCAGATTTATTATTTGTTCTTTCAATCGAAGTCTGATGCGCACAGTAAAGTGACTGGTTACATTTCCCTTCAGGTGGAAAACAATAATGTTATCAAATTGTTGCATGACGTCAACAAACTAGAATTAACCGTTTAATATACCCCTCATCCCTTTGTCTCTACTCACCCCTCCACCGGGATCATTCACAACGAACTCACACATCCTTGCATGTCGATTCAAATGTCTCTATTGGCCCCATTCGACCCGGGACCGGGACCATGTTGAATGGGGCCAATAGAGCCTGAAGCATCCAAGGTGAGCTTAGTCCCAAGCTAATGAGTTGGTGACCTGGTTGTAATTGTCCCATTGTTGTGGTGCAGCGGGCAGCCGGCAGGAGCTGGTGAGCCCGCGGCTGGAGCGCGGCTCCCTGAGCCAGCTCAGCCTGTTCGACAAGGGACTCGCGCTCTTCGACAAGAACAAGCCCACCAACAACAACAAGTTAGTCAACTCCACTCTTACTTCATGTGTTGTGTATACTCTGCGATCTTCGGTTGTCCAGTTTCTAACCTTATATGTATTTTTACCTTCTATGTATTTTTATCTTTATACAGGGTGGCAGGGATATCGACGTACAAACGCTTACCATGAATTCAGTACATGATTCTGGACTGATCCCATGCGTAGATATTCTTCGTCGGTTATAAAAAAAACAGCTTTTTCACACAAAAGTGCAATACCTACACGGTCAAAACGTATGGAACAGAAATTTTTTTCTTAATAACCTTCGCAATATATCTACTCAAGGGGGTTCAGAATCATGTACCGAATTCATGGTAAGTGTTTGTGCGTCGATGTCCCTTGCCCCCCTGTATAGTACTAGCTTTACTAGCTTTCTCGGGTTTTCTACTTTTAAAAGGAACATTTTTTCCCGTTTTTACAATATTTTTCATTTATACTCCGCTTCTATTGGTCTTAGAGTGATGATATATACGCCTATAGCCTTCCTCGACCCTTGATGCCTTGAACCCTTGAAGCTGTTAAATAATGGAAATGATACCTACACACGGCTACACATCAAGCTATACAAATCCAGTTTACACTGGTCTCTTATTTTTTTGAAATCCTAAACATTGCGAGATCAGCTTAAACTTGATTTGTATTTGGATTGGTTGACCTGTAGCCGGGTTTATAACAACCAATACATTGGTTTATCTTGATAGTCAAGTTTGCAAATCTTTTCGTCGGAGCTATGTATGGTGGTTTAACTTCTAATAGTAATGTCAGTGATATTGATGCTTGCATTTTGCGAGACAAACTCGCACTAATCCAGTGTTCATAACCTGCGTTTCCACTGACGACAAAACATGTTGTGAACATCCATCTAACTCGAAAGAGTGAGTGGGATAGGTAGCTACATGTTTTGTCGAAACCCTGGGTGAGAACATGAAGTTGATTACCTTGTGATAATGTTTGCACAGGAGCTGTGTCCGCGACGAGCCGCCCTCCCCCCGCGACCGACACTCCCCCCGACACGACCGGTAAGCTTTCATCTGTACTTCACTCATTCGTTCATTTTGTTATTTGCAGGAATGTGAAATTTATTCAATACTCAGTATCTTTAATGCACTTCATAATCTTGTTAGATGTTAAAGCGGCGGTAGCCCAATGGCTAGGGCGTCGGACTTGTGATCATTTGGTTGCCGTTTCGAAACTCACCCATTGCACTACCGACGTGAACCCACTCGTAATACAAGCATTTAGCTTAGTACGAGGTGTTAACAAGAATACTAGTGACCCACATTGCTAGTAAGCTTTTTTTAAATATATATATATAACAAAAGATACATTTTGGGCACGACAACTCAGAAGAGGGAAAGATGCTATCAATATTATTTTGTCTCTGCTAACCCCAATGCGAGACAGGCGCGATTCTTTGTAATATAGGTAGTTAAGCTAGCTGGTGCTTATTTTGGTAAAGCCATCATATTAAACATTTCTGGTATGCGAATCAATATATACAAAAATCAATGCCGCTTTTCGTTGTAATTTTATAACTCAAGAACGGGCTCACCTATTCAAACCAAATGTTTAGGCTTTGTTCGGACTATTAAATAGATGGTTTATGTGAAGTTTGCACAAAATCGGTCGAGCGGTATTTCATTTATCACATTTTTTACATACATATTATTGTACAGGAAAGTCCAAGAAAACAAGCGGGCGAAGCCTTGGGCGGAAAGCTAGTATTTACTAAATTACACATAATGTCAGTATTGTTCATATTCGTAGAGTCGAGATTAGAACTTCACAATGTTTGCGTTTATAACCGCAATAGAATATGGCGGTTTGTCAGCCTGGCTAGGCAAGGTCTCACTTGTCTAATGGGCGTCAAATTACATATTGTTATTTTTTTTTGGTTTTTCGCTTTTACGTCTATACAGGGTGGAAGGGACATTGATGCACAAACGCTTACCATGAATTCAGTTCATGATTCTGGACCCTGTTGCGTTCATATTTTTCCTCGGTTATTAAAAAAAAACAGCTTTTCCTACAAAAGTGCAATACCTACACGGTCAAAATGTATGCAACAGTTGTTGTTTGGGCCACATAACGAAATCATAGTGCGATCAAATGCATCTAATGCACAAAGTTTACTTTTACTTCCCTAGATGGCGTTGGGGTCGAATTAGATCGCGCTATGGTTTCGTTACATGGAAATAGTGACCCTAGTTTTAAATTTTGATTTTATTTGTGAGCTACCAGCATTGTATGTGGTTGAGAATATACGTAATTATAGCGGTATAGTGCGTATTAATTTCTCCCACCCTCATTCGGATCCGCGGTTAATTACATGGTCCTTCGAGGAGCCGGATAGGCCGCGAGTGTTTTTGGTGGTCACCGGTGGTGGTAGTGATTACCACCCGTCGCGTCATTGCTGGGCAGTGGATCGCTGTTCAGAGCAACACCTTCATCGGGTGCCTGAAGAGGTGCCGAGAAGGTGGACCGGGTGATACCCCGGAGTTGGAGCATCAAGCAAGGAGCCGGGTGGAGCTTCGGGCAACGAGCAGGGAGCCTGGTGGTGTCATCTGGAGGAGTGACGCGCGGGAGGCGACAGCATTGGCGATTTGGCGGTCGTGGCCGCTAGGGGGCGCCACTACAGATAAGTGTAGTGTCAGTGTGCAAGTGTTCCAAGTGCAAGGAAAAATTGTAAGTACATTTGCAACCTTATTACCTGCTATTGAGTGATCAATTTAGTTCGTGCAATTTTATCAAGATATTAAATATTTCAAATTAAAGACAGAAAAATTCTCTCTAAATTTAGACTTGTAATAGTTTTAAGCAAAAAGTGGTTTAGACGGGGAATCCATGCCGGATTTCGGACCCAGGTGAATTAAATGTAAAAGACTTGTAAAATTTTCAACTTTGTGTTAAATAATTGGGACTTGTAAGTTTCGTAGTGTTTACCAATTTAATTGTGTTTACTATTGTTTGCATTAGTTGGTAAAACTTTGAAAATGGAGTCTTTCTATGATATGCAGGAAGATGTCAGGGATAAGATGCTTAAGGCAAAATCTAATTTAAAGAAATCTCCTAAAGAGCGGTTAACTTTTGCATACTTAGAAACTCGTTTAGAAAATTTAGAACAGTTATGGTCCATGTTCACGTCTACCCACAGAGATATATTAAAAACAATAAAGAGAACTGAATTGTGTAATTCCATCTACGTTAAAAATAATTTGTATGAAGAAGTTGAGGAGTTTTATATAGAATTTAAAAGTGAGTTGAAAGGACTCTTATCAAAAAGAAACTCAACTGATTCAAGTGTTGATACCAAGTCTTGTTGTCATAGTGAAAAGGGTGTAAGCAGAGTTAAGTTGCCCGAAATAAAAATACCTTCATTTTCGGGAAAGTATTCCGATTGGCAAACATTTAGAGACTTATATTTGGGGTTAGTGCATGACAATAAGTCTCTTGATGATGCACAACGATTCTTTTATCTAAAGGGGCATTTAACTGGTGAGGCGGAACAATTGTTGCGGAACATTAAAGTTACGTCTGACAATTATAAAATTGCATGGGCGAAATTAGATAAAATGTACAATAATAAAAAGTTCTTAGCAAATGGCATATTAAAAAGATTGTTAGGTCAAAGGGCTTTATCTTGTGAATCGGCTAGTGAAATAAAAAGGCTTATTTCGACAACATCAGAATGTCTGGAGTCTATTAGTAATTTAGGAGTAGACACATCGTCCTGGGATCTCATAGTTATCCATATTATAAGTAGTAAGTTAGATAAAGAGACCAGGAAATGTTGGGAACTCAAAGTGGCTTCAGACTCAAGTGATGACTTGCCTACCTTTGAACAATTTTCTGACTTTTTGAATAGTCGCTTTAGAGGTTTAGAAAATCTAGACAATAAGGTAGAAAATAAGGATAAACATGTAAAGGGTTCTCAGTCATTTCATGTAGTAAGGGAAAGAAATAAAGTTTCATGTGCGTTTTGTTCAGCCGATCATAGGATAGGAACCTGCCAGAAATTTGGTAAGGAATCAAACGAAGCTCGCAGAAACTTCGTTCAGGAACGCAACTTATGCTTTATTTGTTTGAATGATAATCACACAGCCAAATTCTGTAAAAACACTCAAAGGTGCCAGGTGTGTAGACGCCGCCACCATTCTTTATTACACCCAATAGGTGTTTCTGGATCTGTTATGAATGAGGGGGATAATACAGCTCACGCGGAAACCTCATCATCTACAGTTAAGGTGATGAAGGAAGGTATAAATAGTAACGCTGAAGTAGCCGCGCAAGCGGAGGGGTCAAGCAAGCCACTGGTCTCATGTCTTTCGACAGGAGGCGGTCAGAAGACCGTTCTATTAACCACCGCCTTGGTTAAGGCGGAGTCGAGAGATGGGACTTATCGGTTGGTTAGGGCTTTGCTGGACCAAGGGTCGCAGGGTTCTTTCGTTACGGAATCCACGGTCCAATTCCTAGGTTTAAAGAAAACGCCATCAAGGCAAACTGTGATAGGCGTAGGCGGGGACAAAAGTGCGACATCTAAGTCCACTGTTGTCATTAATGTGAGATCACGGGTAGATCCCACTTTCCACATAAGGGTGAATGCCTTCGTCCTGAAGTCAGTAACAGCCCTTCTTCCAGCTACGAAAGTAACTAGGATAGAATGGGTGGACTTAAAGGATGATATCTTGGCCGATCCGGACTATTACAGGCCTAATAAAATTGATGTATTATTAGGTGCTGAGGTTTACAGTCAAGTTATCCAGGAAGGCATTAAGAAGAACTTTGGGGGCACTCTACTAGCGCAAGACACCACATTAGGGTGGATATTATCGGGCGCTTGTGAAGGGGATCATACAAATAATCTCTCACATCTCACCGTGATGCATTCAAGTCTTGAAATTGATGACCAGCTTAAAAAATTTTGGGAACTGGAAGCTGAACCATCTCCAAGACGAATGCTTACGGAGGAAGAAAATAGATGTGAAAAATTATATGCATCTACTACGGAACGTGACACGAGTGGAAGATATATAGTAAGACTACCACTACGTGAGGATAATCCCAGCAGCACAGTTGGTGAATCTAGAAGTATTGCTGAAAAAAGATTGAAATCGTTAGAAAGTAAATTAAAGAGGAATAGTAAACTAAGGGATGATTATTGCAAGGTTATCCAAGAATACCTTCAATTAAATCACATGAAAGAGGTCTTAAATAATGATAAAAATAATCAAAAAGCAATCTACTTACCTCACCACGCCGTTGTCCGGGAAGACAAGGATACTACGAAGGTCCGCGTTGTATTCGACGCTTCCTGTAAGGGTATAAACGGGCAGTCACTTAATGACAATTTATTAGTTGGACCTACCTTGCAGGCGGATCTCCGTCACATTATTATGCGGTGGCGAATATATGAAATCTGCCTCGTAGCGGATATAATTAAAATGTATCGGCAGGTTTTAGTACACAAAAATGATACCATCTTACAACGTATCCTCTGGAGAGACAATCCTGAAAATGAAATAAAAGACTATGAGTTGCTGACAGTTACATTTGGTACTGCGTCGGCACCATATTTGGCGGTACGTTCCTTACATCAAGTCGCATATGATGAGTGCCGAGACAAGCCAGAAATAGAGAAAATCATATTAAATAACTTCTATATGGATGACTTGATGACGGGAGCAAAAAATGTAGAAGAAGCCTATAAAATTTACACAGAATTAAATACAGTGTTGGATAAGGGAGGGTTTCAAGTACAAAAGTGGAGGAGTAACAGTCGAGGATTATTGGATAAAATAAGGGATATGAAAGGATCGACAGATGAAGAGTTACGTATAAAGATGGACGACATTACTAAGATACTGGGACTTACCTGGAACTCGCGCGATGATTGCTTCCAGTACTCTGTAGAACTCCAACAGCTTGCTGCACCTGTAACAAAAAGAAAAGTAGTTTCCGAAATTGCAAGATTGTTTGATCCTATGGGGTGGTTAGCGCCTAGTATTATTTTAGCTAAAATATTAGTTCAAAAATTGTGGTTAGCAGGGTTAGAATGGGATCAAGAAATTCCAAATAATTTATTACACGAATGGGTTACTTACCATAGTAGCTTAGCTTCTTTGGTGGATGTTAAAATCCCACGATGGTTACGTCTAGGGGTGGATGATTTGAAGGCTGAACTGCACGGGTTTTCGGATGCGTCAAAAATGGCGTACGCAGCAGTCATATATCTAAGAGTCGTTGATCACATGGGCAACATTCACATTTCACTTATTACGTCAAAGACAAAGGTGGCACCCATAAGACAAGTGTCGATTCCAAGATTGGAACTTTGTGGCGCAGTTCTCCTTGCGAAGTTATTAGTGGAAGTTGGCGAAGTCCTTAATATACCAAGGGTGAATTGGCATGCCTGGACAGACAGTGAAGTGGTGCTGGCGTGGCTCAATAGTCATCCTAGCCGCTGGAAAACTTTCGTGGCCAATCGGGTTTCTGACATTTTGACCATCCTAGACGCACAACACTGGTCGCACGTGTCATCAAAGGCAAACCCCGCAGATTGCGCTTCTCGCGGTGTTTCTCCTGCTGAGCTTAAATCGATGTCTATCTGGTGGGACGGCCCAGAATACCTAAAGGAGCCGGTGGTTATTTACAAATAGCCGAAACACCTCCTCACACATTTAGAAGAAGTGAAGGTACACACGACGACGTTCGATGTATCGTTTTGGAATAAGTTCTCATCACTGTCAAGACTAGTCCGAGTAATAGCCTATTGCCGACGGTTTCTAAACGTAAGAAGGCAGGTAACAAAGAGACATAGCTCTGAGTACTTATCCAAAACAGAACTTGATGAGGCATTAGAGATTTGTGTGAAGAAAAGTCAGGAAGAGTCAGAAGAGTTAGAAGATTTAAGAAAGGGAAAGCTGGAAAAATCAAAGAGTAATCTTAAATCATTAAATGCTTTTCTTGACACTAAGGGGATTATAAGAGTTGGCGGGCGGCTGGAGATGTCTTCGTTAGATTATGATCGGGTACATCCTATCCTGATATCCAAGGAGTCCTTTTTGACAGGTTTATTGATTGCAGAGTCGCATGAAAAAACGATGCATGGTGGGCCGCAGCTTATGATTACGTACTTACGTTCCAAGTATTGGGTTATAGGTGTTAAGCTGTTGGCCAAAAAATATGTTAAAGGCTGTCTTAAATGTACTCGGTATTCAGCAAAGACTCGGACACAACTAATGGGACAGTTACCATCGGCACGTGTAACCCCAAACAAACCCTTTCTGTGTAGTGGGGTAGATTACGCGGGACCGATAAATATTAGAACGTCCAAAGGCCGCGGTAATAAAGCCTATAAAGGCTATATTGCATTATTTATTTGCATGTCCACTCGGGCAGTGCATCTGGAAGCTGTTACGGAGCTCAGTACCAGAGGCTTCCTGGCAGCTTTTAAAAGATTTGTGGCAAGACGTGGTCGTTGCCGAGAGTTGCACAGCGACAATGGCACGAATTTCGTGGGCGCAGCACGTGAGCTGCTACACTTGTTTAATGAAGAGAGGTCCAACTGTAACCCCGAATTAGCCGAATACCTCGCTAATAATGGCACAGAGTGGCATTTTATTCCTCCTCACTCACCGAATTTCGGCGGTCTTTGGGAGGCAGGAATAAGGTCCACAAAGTACCACCTTAAGAGGGTAATTGGCAATTCGACGTTGACCTATGAAGAGATGGCCACCGTGCTGGCGCAAATAGAAGCTTGCCTGAATTCGAGGCCATTGTCCTATGTAGAAGATCAAGATAAACTTACCATATTGACCCCTGGTCATTTTCTGATCGGAGAGCCACCTGTTTTAGTTCCGGATTCAAATTATGAAGGTTCAAATGTTAACAGTCTGCAGCGATGGCAGCTCCATCAGAGAATGATGCAGGATTTCTGGCGACGTTGGTCGCAGGATTACCTTAACCAATTTTTACAGCGACATAAGTGGGCTCATCGCAATCCAGAACCATCTATTGGGAACATTGTTTTAGTCAAGGAGGATGACATGCCTCCTGGCAAATGGTTGTTAGGTAAGATTGAGCATAAGCATTGTGGACCAGACGGAATAACTCGAGTAGTCACTGTACGTACGCAGGCTTCGGTTATTAAGAGACCTACATCGAAATTATGTGTCTTGCCAATTGCTACTTAATTAATAATATGTTGTTGTGTTTTAAGGTCATATCTTAAGTTTATAGTAATAAGAAATTTGTAGACAGTCACATTTTGTAATTTAGTGTTTACTGTCTTGTGTTATTGTGTATCAATATTTTGTCCCCAAAGATTTTTGTTATTGTAAATCCTTCAACTACTTCCTGATAATAGTCAGGACATTATATATAATATTTACTTCGGTGGGCGGAAGTGAAGGACATATCTTGTGTGGGATGTTTGCCACTATGTCCTTGGTGGGCGGCATGTTTGGGCCACATAACGAAATCATAGTGCGATCAAATGCATCTAATGCACAAAGTTTACTTTTACTTCCCTAGATGGCGTTGGGGTCGAATTAGATCGCGCTATGGTTTCGTTACATGGAAATAGTGACCCTAGTTTTAAATTTTGATTTTATTTGTGAGCTACCAGCATTGTATGTGGTTGAGAATATACGTAATTATAGCGGTATAGTGCGTATTAATTTCTCCCACCCTCATTCGGATCCGCGGTTAAGTACAGTTGTCGACCCACTTTGAGGCTAGTATTTTAAGATAATGTATCATACAGAGCCATTTTGACTCATGGGGAACCCAGATAATATAATGAATATCCGTTAATAAAAAATAGAATCTATGTAATAACTATATTAAAAGAGAAATCTCCAAATTTCGGAACATGAAATACGCGTGAAAATTTTGCAAATGTATTGTTGTTTCACCTCTCGGGCACGCGTTCGCATCGTGAGGGATAGAGACAGCGACAACAGTGCAACATTGTAGCGTTCGCGAGGGACACTCCTCTGTCTTAATATCCGGCGCAAGCGTCAGCGTAAAAGCTTAATATTGAAAAATGTATGGGTTTGGTCGTGCACTAACTATTGGCCGTGTTCGCAGTGCGGCCGGGACCAGCGAGCGCAAGCCGGCAGCGCTCTCCCCGCGCGGCGCCATCGTCGACGCCGAGCTGTTCTACTCGCGCAGCGCCGACCATCTCACCTGCAAGAAGCACGACCACGCTCAAACACAACCACAACCACCACAACCACAGGTACCTAACACATCGTCGACGCCGAGCTGTTCTACTCGCGCAGCGCCGACCATCTCACCTGCAAGAAGCACGACCACGCTCAAACACAACCACAACCACCACAACCACAGGTACCTAACACATCGTCGACGCCGAGCTGTTCTACTCGCGCAGCGCCGACCATCTCACCTGCAAGAAGCACGACCACGCTCAAACACAACCACAACCACCACAACCACAGGTACCTAACACATCGTCGACGCCGAGCTGTTCTACTCGCGCAGCGCCGACCATCTCACCTGCAAGAAGCACGACCACGCTCAAACACAACCACAACCACCACAACCACAGGTACCTAACACATCGTCGACGCCGAGCTGTTCTACTCGCGCAGCGCCGACCATCTCACCTGCAAGAAGCACGACCACGCTCAAACACAACCACAACCACCACAACCACAGGTACCTAACACATCGTCGACGCCGAGCTGTTCTACTCGCGCAGCGCCGACCATCTCACCTGCAAGAAGCACGACCACGCTCAAACACAACCACAACCACCACAACCACAGGTACCTAACACATCGTCGACGCCGAGCTGTTCTACTCGCGCAGCGCCGACCATCTCACCTGCAAGAAGCACGACCACGCTCAAACACAACCACAACCACCACAACCACAGGTACCTAACACATCGTCGACGCCGAGCTGTTCTACTCGCGCAGCGCCGACCATCTCACCTGCAAGAAGCACGACCACGCTCAAACACAACCACAACCACCACAACCACAGGTACCTAACACATCGTCAAGAAGAACTAACCAAATTTTAACGGGACCACTTCTGAAGTATGATCTACCAAATCAAATCGATCTATAATTGGCAGAGTTATCGCGCAACAAACATACAAAGAAAAACATACAGACAAATTGAGAACCTCCTCCTTTGTGAAGTCAATTGATAAAATAATATGGGTGTCATTGATATATATATTGTTAGTGTTAATTACGAAAATAGACTTCATCTTTGACTTCAGATGGGTCATATCTTTTTTATTTTCTTTTTTGCGATAGACATCAATTACAATATTGATGATTCTCGGGGCTGTTAACAAAAAACAAAATTCAGTTTTCAAATCATGATATTTTAAAATACAATCAATGATATGAGTTTAAATTTCAAGGGTTTTTGGAGTACTGGATACGAAAATAGTACTCATTTCCTTGCTTCCTTATTGTTTGTGTATTTTTTGTTAATCTAATAATGTGTTTTTTTTTGCATAGGAGCGAGTACCGCCGCTCCTCCCGCGCAGCGTGGCGGGGGAGGCCGAGCGCCCCCCCGCCCCTCCCCGCCGGCCCTCCTCGCCCCCGCACCACGCGCACTCCTCCTGTACGTACTATAATCACCACTTCACTCTTTTTTTTATGTTTTAACTCGGCAAACGAGCAGGTTAGCTACTTGATTGTAAGTAGTCATCACCGCCCATGGACATCTGCAAGACCAAAAGAGTTGCAGATGCGTTGCCAAGCCTATTTAAGGAGAAGGGAGGGAAAGGAGAAAGCTGAAGGAAAGGGACTGAGGAAGGAATTGGACCTCCGGCGCTTCTCGCGCACCGTATGAAACGCAACGTACTACTTGACGTGGATATTCTGTGGGAGGGTAGTACTGCCCCAGTCGACCTATTCATGCTGGCATGTAGACTTGCCAGGGAGGCACTACTACTACTAACTAACTGCCTCGTTAGTCTTGTAGTTCCAATCGCGACTGCTACGCTAGAGGTCTTGGGTTCGATCCCCAGGTCGAGCAGTGTTATTGGGTTTTTCTATGAAATTCTCAGTAGCAGCTCGGAGTCTGGATTTGTGCCCGGTGAATGACAATAGGCTCGCCCCCTATTACATGGGACCTAAATATACGGGCGAACTGTGGGTGTACATTAACTACACCTCTGCCTAACCCTTCGGGGAATACAGGCGTGATGATAATGGTATGCTAACATTATAATACTGTATGTTGTTGTCAGCGTTATCGTCTCTGTGCGAGCCTCCGCCGGAGCCCCCCGACCGGCCGCTGCCGAGCCCCAAGCATCACGAACTGTTCAGGTAACCACAACACTATAAACCTCCAAAACATTTCCCCACTCTAGGAATTTATCTAGTATTTACTGCATCTGTACAAATATGAAAATGATCCAGAAATATATATGGAACCGCATTTTCTATAATTTTACTTCGTATTAATGTACTTTCAAGATATCTTGGTCGAAGAGATGAATACAATACCTAAATATATCTGTATTATTATTATGTAAAATGTAATTTCACACGTCTGCACAGTCAACAGCTCAGAAAGACGCCACGTCACGAAACAAGCTGTCAAACTAAATTTAAAATAGAGGGTTACCTTATTAAAAAAACACTTCCAAACAATCATTTTTCTACGACTGTACTCTTCTTGAAATAAAATTTTGTTTGTTGTTTTGACGGCGGGCGTTTCTTAGTACATTATAAAAATTTGATGTTCCTAAAGTTATTGATGGGCAAATAAGTGAATTTCATCTGAAAGAAAGAAAACGGATTTATTGTTACATCATAGTCGTACAATGGCCGGCACATCAACTTACCACAAAATGTCAAATTTTTTCAGTTGATTTTGAACTTTATCTTCATTCATTTAAGGTTTAAAATCATTTGGAGAAATTTGACAGTTTTGTATAACTTGACCTGCTGGCGACTGTACCTACAACTATACAAATTAAATAGAAAACATGAATTGCAATTCGTAGATATACGGTCGCCAGCACATCCGGTTGCCCCAAAATATCAAATTTTCTCAGTCGATTTTGAACTTAATCGTCAACATTTTAAGGTTTAAAATCATTTGAAGAAATTTGACAGTTTTGTACAACCTGATGTGCTGGCGACTGTACCAAATAGGTTTCCAGTCAGCATGATGCTATGCTAAGGCGAGTATCAACACAGCACTGGTTTTCAGTGAGAACCTTAAATTATATCGGTTTTTATCATCATTATTTTATAGGAATACAGTTCTATAACCACAAACTAATAAAACTACTTTTTACGGATTTTATCGCGTTATATTGATTATTTTAAATTCCCGACAAAAAAAAACCGTAAAAAAGTAAAAAGTTCCGTAAAAAGTAGTTTTTTTTCAATGTCTAATATTCGCGTAAGTGTTAGAAACCAATACACAAACTAATACCTAAAAAAAATTAAGTTTAGATTATAGGAAGCATGCCCATAAATAAGCCCTATCTTCAACCTGTCACCGTGTTTATTATTTTATCATAAATGACCTCCAAAAATCGTATGTTTTAGATAAAGGTAACACATTGCTCAGTATATAGTTACAAAGTCATTTAAAACTGTATATTCAATAATGTTATAATATATTGTGTAATACTATTCCAACACCCTGGTACTCAAACTTGTCGACTCGTTCGAACAATCGGTTGACGGAATACGGGCCGCGGGTTTGATCCCCATACGTAACATTTTGTATGGTCATTCACCAGTTAGCCTATGTGGATTATCGTCGGACGATGGACCGCGTAAATAACCCTTTGCTGTAAAGTCTGATTAAAGGTGTTGTAAAATTATATTTGGGTTTGTGCCCGGTTAATGGCAATAGGCTCGCCCCCTATTACACGGGACCTAAAGATACCGGCGAAATGTGGGTGTACATAAGTACACCTCTGCCTAACCCTTCGGGGAATACAGGCGTGGTATGTTATGTTATGTTTTATAAATTATATTTATTTCTATAAATAGATCTTTTAAAGACACATTTAAGTTTTTAAAAGTAAGAAATATATCTTTGTTTGTGGTGATTTTAACATTGATTTTTTAATAGAATCGTCAGATAAATATCAATTATTAGCCTTGTTTAGTTCTTTTAATTTAGAACATATTTTTAACGAACCAACTAGGATTACTGTTAATTCCAATACTTGTATTGATAATATTTTTTCAAATTGTGCAGTTCAAGACTCTTTACTAGTTAGCGGTGTTAGATCAGATCACATGGGACAGTTGATCTCTATTGAGACTAACAAAAGTCCACTTAAAAAAAATATCTCAGTTAGATCTCTAACGGAAAATAAACTACGTTCAATGCAGGAATTAGTTAAAATGCAATTGTGTAACACTGATTTTACTTCGAAAGACCCCGACACTAATTATAACAAGCTGTTCAATATAATATGTGAGTCATTTAACAAGTCATGCCCTCTTAGAGAGGCTTCACATCGTAAAAATAGTAAATTTAATGAATGGGCCACAGACGGCATTAGGAAAAGTAGAGATGTGCTTTATAATCTGTATTATGAAAAATCTCTAACCTCTGATATAAGTTTTCATAATTATGTGCGAAATTATTCTAAATGTTTTAAAAAAGTATGCATTGAAGCAAAATCTAAACTTATCAGTCGTCAAATAAACAAATCCGATAATAAAATTAAAACAGTATGGAAGATAATAAATTCGGAAAGGGGCATCAACAATAAACAGGAATCAGAACTTAATTTAAAATTAAACAACATAGTAATTTCAAACAAAGTAGAAGTCGCAAAAGCTTTTGAACAATATTTCACTAATATTCCGATCGAGGTCACGAACTCTTTACATTTGTCCTCATCGTTAGCAGAATCTCTGGCTAAGAAATTTTTCAATAGAGAAATACCAAATTTTAAATTTAGTCAAGTGTCTCCCCTTACGGTCAAAAAAGCTTTTAATAGTCTTAATATGAAAAATACCGAAGACCTATGGGGCATATCTGTTAGATTACTGAAGTCGATTATTGACGATATCGCACCTACCCTTGCAAATTTATTTAATCTTTGTATTAAGACAGGAAGCTTTCCAGACCTAATGAAGCAAAGTAAAGTCATTCCAATTTTCAAATCAGGCTGTAATGCGGATCCTTGTAATTATAGGCCCATTTCTGTTCTCCCTGCTTTAAGTAAAATATTTGAAAAACTCATGCTTAATCAAATGATGGCACATTTTCACGTTAATAAGATCTTACATAATGAACAGTTTGGCTTCACGAAGGGTAGGTCAACATCTGATGCAGGCACGAAGTTAGTCTCTCATATTTTAGAGGCTTGGGAAGGATCACAGGATGCCCTAGGTATCTTCTGTGATCTTTCCAAAGCTTTCGATTGCGTTGATCACGACACGCTTATCCGTAAATTAGACTACTACGGAATAAGGGGGCTATCTTTGGAGCTTGTGTCTTCCTATCTTTCGAAGAGGCGACAAAAAGTGGGCATTAATGGAGTCACATCTCCCGGGTCTGTAGTTAGAATGGGGGTTCCACAAGGCTCTATCTTAGGCCCTTTCCTTTTCTTAGCATATATAAATGACCTCCCCTATATGATGTCTGAGATTTCTAATATAGTTCTATTTGCTGACGATACTTCACTTATATTTAAGATTGAACGGAATGATAGCAATCTTTTTAGTGTAAATGAGAGCCTAAAATCACTATCTAACTGGTTTGCTGCTAATAATTTACTACTTAATGCTAGCAAAACAAAATGTTTAAAATTCTCATTACCAAATGTACCACAAGTTGAAACTAATTTAATTCTTGAAGGCAGCAAACTCAATCTAATCAACGAAACTGTTTTTTTAGGTATAACGGTTGATAGTAAGTTGCAATGGGGTGCTCACATCACAGCCCTGTCTCGCAGATTAAGTTCCGCAGCATATGCAGTTAGGAAAATTAGGCAGATCACTGACGTAGCTACTGCTAGACTTGTATACTTCGCTTACTTTCACAGCATTATGTCATACGGTATTCTGCTGTGGGGATCAGCTGCTGACGTAGATTCTATTTTCATCTTGCAGAAAAGGGCCATCTGCGCAATCTACAATATGGGCCCTCGCGATTCCCTTAGAGAAGTCTTCAAGAACGTCAGTATACTAACGCGGCCGTCACTTTATATTTTAGAAAACATCATGTATATCCGCAAAAACCTGCATATGTTCAGCATAAATAGCGACTTTCACAACCATAATACTAGAAATAAACATAAAATAGTGGTACCCAAGTTTAGATTAACTAAAACCAATAAATCATTTCTAGGAAATTGTGTGCGTTTTTACAATAAACTTCCAAAATCTGTCACCGATCTCACCGGTAAGAAATTTAAAAATTATGTTAAATCGGTCCTTGTTAAGAAAGCATATTACAAAATCAAGGACTACGTTGATGATAAAAATGTGTGGTGTTAAAATACGGGTGCACTTGTGGTCTCCCTGGCAACCTGAGGTTACTTTATTCACTCTCAATTACCTTGTATATTGTTTACCACTTTATATAAACAGGAACTGTAAATGTGAGTGCATCGTAGCCATTTATGTCTAAGTAGTTTATAGTTATCCTAGTTCATATTTTTGATGATGTGTATTCTTACACATAGTGTATCTGTTTTAGTTTGACATTGCGTTCTCATTTGCTGAGAACCTTCTTGTAATTTTAGTCCCGACTTCAGGCTAATTATGACATAAACCTCCAATGTACTCACATCCTGTTATCGGCATAATGTACCAGCAAATTATGTTAAAACAATATATTTTAAAAGAGTGTCTATGGAGTTTCTTGCCGGATTCTTCTCCATGAGATCAACTTTTTGGAACCGTGCAACTAGAGTCAATAACGTTTCATAAACGCTTGTGAAAGCTTATTTGAAATAAAAACATTTGATTTGATTTGATTTAAACAAAAAAGAAACAAGCTCAGAGAATCTAGGGCTCTTTTAAAGTCCAGAAATATATTATTAGATATGCAAGTTGAAATGTGATTTACGTCATAATATCACGACTAAGTGTTAGTTACACGGTATTGTAAAATGTGCATACTTTCTGTATCCGTGTGTCTATAAATTATTATTTTCCAGAGGCATATATACCTATATACACCCTCTCGTTCTGAGAGGAGATCTATGCCCAGCAGTCGGACAATGTAATAGGCTGATGATGATATGCCAGATGCATTTGTGTATCGTTAAACTATTGATTACTGTGGACCGTCATTTTTGTAATCTAATAGAAAAATGTTGGGTTTCAGTGGCGTACTGATATCTCACATACATAGATATAGTGATAGAACATAGTGTGCCGAGTTTACAAGTGAACTCGTGTTGGCATTCAAAAACAGTATCACGTTTGTAGTAAAAGGTGTGTTGGTTTACTATTAGTTTTTAATAATATTAACTGGCGTTTTATTGAAAAAAAAAAAAAAAGATTGGTGAAAAAATTAAACTAAATATATTATTCTAAAAAATAATAATTAAATCGGCTTTAGACTTACCTCCCATTGTAAAGGTTTTCCACACAACTCAATATACTGGTTTTTATAGCTTGAAGTGTTATGTAGCCGTGCGTACACTTTATTTTTTATCGTTTATCCCAAAATGATTAAAAAATAAATGTTCACCAGTCGGAATCCGGGACAGATTGCTAGGTTATATTAAAAGTCATAAGTCGTTCGTTTATAGTATCAAAGGAATGCGCTATATTATGCCAGAAAGCGTGCAAATTTAATGCTGTTCAATTAGTAAGCGGCAAGCTCACTTCATAAGAATGGCCGGATCAATTTAGCCATTTTCCTTTTAAAATGTTCGTAATAGTCCGTAATAACGTCCTCAGGAAAAGAAAAAATATATAAAGTAGCCCGAAAACTTCCGGTAAACTACTATTTTCTGTGTGAATTTTGGATGATTTATTAAAATTTAAACAGGACAGCGTCTGTCAGTTGGGTATGTTTTAAATAGGTATACTAAGGGCCTGTTTCACCGCCTTCTGATAAGTTCCTTATAAATTATCTGACAGTTAAATACATACAAATGCTGTTCCAATTTTGAATTTATCTGGTAGATAGTGCTTATCCGGTGGTGAAACAGGCCCTAATTATTATATTGAATAATTAACATTGTAAATGTATATTGTCACAGAATGCCGGCCGTGTCGCCCAAACGTTCCCCCGCGCCGCAGCCGCCCGTCAGCCCGCTGCTACAACCTGACAGGTAATACTTACTGTTATTTATTTACCTTTAGGAAAGCTTACAGACTAAAAACACTAGTAGCTAAAGAACAATATTTTTACGTAAATTGCTAATAACTAGCTTCCACATTTAGAAAATAATAATAATGTTAAAGCTTCACAGAATAAAAGTAAAAAGAGAGGGTCACTTTTCACCTGGGTGTTTCGTCTCAAAGGCTATTTATAGGCAAGATATTTTATAATAAGAAACTAAAATATTTTTTGTTAACATACTATAATAAAATAGTCCGTTTGTTTTGTTTTGTCTGCTAAGAAAACAGTGTCACATTAGAGAAGAATAACATTGCATACCTTCCGACCTGTAAAGGTGATTATATTAAATGATTATGTGTACTATATACAGAGGCGTAGCGTTCAAATTCGAATGGCGCGGTGGGCCGTCCCCGTCCCCGCCCGCGCCTGCGCCACCCCTCACCCCGCATCACCGTGAGTACACAGTTTTCATAGAGATAATACCTAAATATTATTTAGTTTGCGCTGACTTTCACCACCATTTCTAGGTTCTGCCACTTTTTTCTTCATTGTTAAAGTCGTCATGAATACTTAAGGCTAAAGCGTCAGCGTCAAATTTTATCTTGGTTTTTGGCAATTTATTCAGCAAATTGCTATCGTATGAGATTTAGGTGTAAATTGTGATTTTTCGCCGAATCCACTATTCTACATCAAAATCTTCGCCGATAAATGACGCAATTCTACTGCCATGTATCTAGTATATGTTATAGCCTACGAATAAATAATACTCAGGAAGCGTAACTCAGAACAAATTCCGCTCAAAAAGTGGACCTACTTCAAACCAAATGACGACGAGTCAAAATTCGAATCACTTGCGATGTTTCAAATAGACATGCTTGGTAATTGGTTTAAATTCAGAGAGAAAACAGGGATTGGTTCGCCCGCGTGCTGTAATGTCTGTTATGACATCTGAGTCAAAATGGCGTGGACGATATTATGCAATAAGTAGATCGGACCAAGTCAATAATAAAACAATATTATTATTATATTAAATATTTTATAATATTGTGATTTTTTAAAATTATACTATATAAAACAGGGTGGAAGGGACATCGACGCACAACCGCTTACCATGAATTCAGTACATGATTCTGGAACCCCCCCGGGTAGATATTTTTCGTCGGTTACTAAAAAGGCTTAGATTGGGTACTTTTTAGTTTTGTTGTGTACGAAGTACAGTTCACTGACACAAACTCGCGCGCAGTCAGCAATTCCACGCTGACCCAAATCTTTAGTATTAATATTTAAATTATTATAAAGTTAGTTGACGAACAGCCACCAACCAAGCCGCGTTAACTCAAACCATTTTACCAATACCATTCAACCATTACCATTTCTACCAGTTTAATATATCCTTGTGTTTTCTATATCATCGTGTTTTATTATTATTTGTTGGAGTTACGCCCAACAGTTGTATGGTGCTAAAACGAACAAAGCCGATGGTTTGTCAACAAGAATTGCGACTTCATCTATTGTTGGAGCGTTGAAATAATGTTAGTGTATTCAACTAGGTCGTTTGTTTGCTCTGATCATAACCTTGGCAATAGGTCACCAGGTTCCTTTAAGGTTTCTGTTGACCTGGTATGTGGATATTTGTACAAACTGGTACTGCAGTTTTGTGTAACATGGTATATCCCTTTAATGATTTGTAAAAATATTTTTCATCAAAATGCATGGAGCATACTCTGCTAGTTTTCACAGGCATCCAGTCATACCCTCGTCTTTCTAATTGAACTGCAGCTATCCACTTATTTTGCCGAATGCGATCGGCAGTGAAATTAAAAAAAAAAAACAAAATAAATTAGTCTTATATAAATATCTAAATCTTACCGATTTACTTTTCAATATTTCATCGAGAAAAAATACTTTCTACATTAGGTAAAAAATTGACTGACTTCATTTTGCATAATATTGACCATGTCGTTTTGATAACGTATTTGAACAACTTTGAATATATTTATAATTATGCTACTACTTACAAGTGAAAAGTGATCTCTGGATATTTTAATCTTGTATGTCTCCTGCACCACTTCACAACACATGCTGGCATCATGATTCACAATGATGTTAAGCTAAAACCTTTGACATATGCTCGCTTGTAAGGAAAATGTCCGACTGATGGCGCGCTGGACACAATTTTGAAGCCCCGCCTACTTGGACGCAACTTTTGTTGGGTCATTTTCTTAACGCAGTTACATTTCCTGAGTATTATTTATTCGTAGGTTATAGCCGAGAAAACAAGAAAAAAATAAATTTCGCGCCCAAGGCTGGCGCTTTAGCCTTAAGTTCCTTTTCCAAAAAGAGTCCTTTTAAGGCTAAAGCTTCGGGGTTGGAAGGGAGTAAATATTTTTTTTCTTGCTTAAAAAACGCAATCTAAAGAGATTTCGGTCGCAACCTCTACTGCTATGTACACACGGCAACAGGTCAACCTATATAAATCCGAAGCGTAAGCGTAAACTGGCTTTGTATAGCTTGATGTGTAGCCGTACGTACCTGGAATTATAGGCAAACAATTTGCGAAAAAACAAAAAAAAAGAATTTTGCGCTCTAGGTTTGAAGGTTTAGCCTAAAAGCTGGTTTTTATTTGGAGCACAAGGGATGTCAATCAGAGAAGTTATGTTGGTGCAATAGCGAGCTCGTGTGTGTGTTTGTGCGTGTCATGCTACCTTGTAATACATATTTTGTGAAGGCGTCAGTAAAATAATATAAAAAGAAGTTATGGAAAGTGTTTTATAATACATGGCCAGTTCCCATGTATTATAATACACTTTCCATAAATTCCCGAACTGAATAGTATATAGAATGAGAGGTGCCCAAACTTTGTCAATAAATAATTGATTTATTTGTTCCCCCCAAGCTGTGTCGTGCGGGGCGCAGTGCGGCACCCCGCCCCCGCTGCCCCCCCGCCGGCGCCGGGACTCCGCCGCGCCGCCCACGCCGCTGCCTGCCGCCCTGGTGAGTACATAGGGCGCAGAATGGCGTTGGTTGGCGTTCTGGACGACAACTCTACCATTTTGTAGCGGAAAAGATATTAACATAATTATTCACTTCTGACCGTTAATAAAATGACTTATTTTGTGACACAAACGTTTCATTTTGTGTTACTGCCCGAACTTCATGATACAGTTCAAAACAGGCATAAGGTCAACCCTGAAGCTATTATTAACTATACTAAATATTTTCTGGCACAGTCATCGTCATGTGTGGCGGGGGGCGCATCGCCAGTGTACGGCACTACGGTGGCGCCCCACAACGTCAGCAACACCCCGCCCCCGCTGCCGCCGCGCCCCGCGCCGCCCCCCGAGCTGCTCCGCCCCGCGCACTCCACTATACTGCAGCGGAGACACAACAACACGTGAGTACCTGACACACAGTGCTGCCTCCAGCAGCAGCCCCCCGCCCCCGCTGCCGCCGCGCCCCGCGCCGCCCCCCGAGCTGCTCCGCCCCGCGCACTCCACTATACTGCAGCGGAGACACAACAACACGTGAGTACCTGACACACAGTGCTGCCTCCAGCAGCAGCCCCCCGCCCCCGCTGCCGCCGCGCCCCGCGCCGCCCCCCGAGCTGCTCCGCCCCGCGCACTCCACTATACTGCAGCGGAGACACAACAACACGTGAGTACCTGACACACAGTGCTGCCTCCAGCAGCAGCCCCCCGCCCCCGCTGCCGCCGCGCCCCGCGCC
>OY292541.1:7385670-7466791 GCA_958496365.1 Subacronicta megacephala | reverse complement strand
TATATACCGATATCTACGAATAAATAATACTCAGGAAATGTAACTGCGTTAAGAAAATGACCCAACAAAAGTTGTGTCCAAGTAGGCGGGGCTTCAAAATTGTGTCCAGCGCGCCATCAGTCGGACATTTTCCTTACAAGCGAGCATATGTCAAAGGTTTTAGCTTAACATCATTGTGAATCATGATGCCAGCATGTGTTGTGAAGTGGTGCAGGAGACATACAAGATTAAAATATCCAGAGATCACTTTTCACTTGTAAGTAGTAGCATAATTATAAATATATTCAAAGTTGTTCAAATACGTTATCAAAACGACATGGTCAATATTATGCAAAATGAAGTCAGTCAATTTTTTACCTAATGTAGAAAGTATTTTTTCTCGATGAAATATTGAAAAGTAAATCGGTAAGATTTAGATATTTATATAAGACTAATTTATTTTGTTTTTTTTTTTAATTTCACTGCCGATCGCATTCGGCAAAATAAGTGGATAGCTGCAGTTCAATTAGAAAGACGAGGGTATGACTGGATGCCTGTGAAAACTAGCAGAGTATGCTCCATGCATTTTGATGAAAAATATTTTTACAAATCATTAAAGGGATATACCATGTTACACAAAACTGCAGTACCAGTTTGTACAAATATCCACATACCAGGTCAACAGAAACCTTAAAGGAACCTGGTGACCTATTGCCAAGGTTATGATCAGAGCAAACAAACGACCTAGTTGAATACACTAACATTATTTCAACGCTCCAACAATAGATGAAGTCGCAATTCTTGTTGACAAACCATCGGCTTTGTTCGTTTTAGCACCATACAACAAAACTAAAAAGTACCCAATCTAAGCCTTTTTAGTAACCGACGAAAAATATCTACCCGGGGGGTCCAGAATCATGTACTGAATTCATGGTAAGCGGTTGTGCGTCGATGTCCCTTCCACCCTGTTTTATATAGTATAATTTTAAAAAATCACAATATTATAAAATATTTAATATAATAATAATATTGTTTTATTATTGACTTGGTCCGATCTACTTATTGCATAATATCGTCCACGCCATTTTGACTCAGATGTCATAACAGACATTACAGCACGCGGGCGAACCAATCCCCCTGTTTTCTCTCTGAATTTAAACCAATTACCAAGCATGTCTATTTGAAACATCGCAAGTGATTCGAATTTTGACTCGTCGTCATTTGGTTTGAAGTAGGTCCACTTTTTGAGCGGAATTTGTTCTGAGTTACGCTTCCTGAGTATTATTTATTCGTAGGCTATAACATATACTAGATACATGGCAGTAGAATTGCGTCATTTATCGGCGAAGATTTTGATGTAGAATAGTGGATTCGGCGAAAAATCACAATTTACACCTAAATCTCATACGATAGCAATTTGCTGAAAAAATTGCCAAAAACCAAGAAAAATTTGACGCTGACGCTTTAGCCTTAAGTATTCATGACGACTTTAACAATGAAAAAAAAAGTGGCAGAACCTAGAAATGTTGGTGAAAGTCAGCGCAAACAAAATAATATTTAGGTATTATCTCTATGAAAACTGTGTACTCACGGTGATGCGGGGTGAGGGGTGGCGCAGGCGCGGGCGGGGACGGGGACGGCCCACCGCGCCATTCGAATTTGAACGCTACGCCTCTGTATATAGTACACATAATCATTTAATATAATCACCTTTACAGGTCGGAAGGTATGCAATGTTATTTTTTTTCTCTAATCTGACACTGTTTTCTTAGCAGACAAAACGAAACGAAACTGACTATTTTATTATAGTATGTTAACAAAATATACATACATACATACACTCACTCCTTTTTCCCACAGTGGTAGGCAGAAACTATATATACTATATATTATAAAATACGTAATATGTATGTTATGTTATGTTATGTTATAAAATACCTTGCCTATAAATAGCCTTTGAGGCGAAACAACCAGGTGAAAACCTCTCTATTTAAATGTATTCTGTGAAGCTTTAACATACTATTTAACATATTCTGTACTATTTTTTTATGTAGCAGCTTGTTATTAGCAATTTACTTAAAATATTGTTCTTTAGCTATGTTCTTTTAGTCTGTAAGCTATTCTTAAAATAAATAAATAACAGTAAGTATTACCTGTCAGGTTGTAGCAGCGGGCTGACGGGCGGCTGCGGCGCGGGGGAACGTTTGGGCGACACGGCCGGCATTCTGGTACAATATACATTTACAATGTTAATTATTCAATATAATAATTAGGGCCTGTTTCACCACCTCCGGATAAGCACTATCTACCAGATAAATTCAAAATTGGAACAGCATTTGTATGTATTTAACTGTCAGATAATTTATCGGGAACTTATCAGAAGGCGGTGAAACCCTTGGTTTACTATTTAAAACATACCCAACTGACAGACGCTGTCCTGTTTAAATTTTAATAAATCATCCAAAATTCACACAGAAAATAGTAGTTTGCCGGAAGTTTTCGGGCTACTTTATATATTTTTTCTTTTCCTGAGAACGTTATTACGGACTATTACGAACATTTTAAAAGGAAAATGGCTAAATTGATCCGGCCATTCTTATGAAGTGAGCTTGCCGCTTACTAATTGAACAGCATTAAATTTGTACGCTTTCTGGCATAATATAGCGCATTCCTTTGATACTATAAACGAACGACTTATGACTTTTAATATTACCTAGCAATCTGTCCCGGATTCCGACTGGTGAACATTTATTTTTTAATCATTTTGGGATAAACGATAAAAAATAAAGTGTACGCACGGCTACATAACACTTCAAGCTATACAAACCAGTATATTGAGTTGTGTGGAAAACCTTTACAATGGGAGGTGAGTCAAGCCGTTTTTTTTTTTTATAATAATATATTTAGTTTAATTTTTTCACTAATCAATTTTTCAAATCCAATAAATATTATTAAAAACGAATAGTAAACCAACACACCTTTTACAACAAACGTGATACTGTTTTTAAATGCCAACACGAGTTCACTTGTAAACTCGGCACACACTATGTTCTATCACTATATCTTTGTATGAGAGATATCAGTACGCCACTGAAACCCAACATTTTTCTATTAGATTACAAAAATGACGGTCCACAGTAATCTTCAATCAATAGTTTAACGATACACAAATGCATCTGGCATATCATCATCAGCCTATTACATTGTCCGACTGCTGGGCATAGATCTCCTCTCAGAACGAGAGGGTATATATAGGTATATAACATAACATACCATCACGCCTGTATTCCCCGAAGGGTTAGGCAGAGGTGCACTTAATGTACACCCACAGTTCGCCGGTATGTTTGGGTCCCATGTAATAGGGGGCGAGCCTATTGCCATTCACCGGGCACAAATCCAGACTGCGAGCTGCTACTGAGAATTTCATAGAAAAACTCAATAACACTTTGCTCGACCTGGGGATCGAACCCAAGACCTCTAGCATAGCAGTCGCGATTGGGACCACTAGACCAACGAGGCAACGAGGTATATATGCCTCTGGAAAATAATAATTTATAGACACACGGATGCAGAAAGTATACACATTTTACAATACCGTGTCACTAACACTTTGAATATGACGTAACTTTGTAATTAACATTGCAACTCGCATTTATCTAATAATTTATTATGTACTATTGTCTGGACTTTATAAGAGCCCTCGATTCTCTGAGTTAGTTCCGGAAACATCATGTTTTAAAAAAAAATTATTTAAAAGATCTATTTACAGAAATCTCTGCTTACATTTACACTCCCTCTCACCGAGAGAAAGCCTGTGCCCCGGCAGTGGGAACATTATAGGGCGATTGTTGTTAGAGAAATAAAAAGAATTTATCATCACCTTTTATCATTGAAAATCAGACTTTAAAAAAGAGCTATTTACGCGGTATTCTATCACCGGAGATAATTTAAATAGTCTAGATGATGACCATATGAAAATGTTACGTATGGGGATCAAACCCGCGACCCGTATTCCGTCAACCGATTGTTCGAACGAGTCGACAAGTTTGAGTACCAGGGTGTTGGAATAGTATTACACAATATATTATAACATTATTGAATATACAGTTTTAAATGACTTTGTAACTATATACTGAGCAATGTGTTACCTTTATCTAAAACATACGATTTTTGGAGGTCATTTATGATAAAATAATAAACACAGTGACAGGTAGAAGATAGGGCTTTATTTTAGGGCATGCTTCCTACAATCTTAACTTAATTTTTTTTAGGTATTAGTTTGTGGTTATAGAACTGTATTCCTATAAAATAATTATGATAAAAACCTATATAATTTATGGTTCTCACTGAAAACCAGTGCTGTGTTGATACTCGCCTTAGCATAGCATCATGCTGACTGGAAACCTATTTGGTACAGTCGCCAGCACATCAGGTTATACAAAACTGTCAAAGGGAAACGCCCATTTTTGGCCATGGTTTGCCCAACAATGTGGTAAATATAAAAATATACATTTAGTAACTAAATTATTGCTATAAACTTATTTGTAGCAGAACTCCGGAATTAAAAGCCGATTTAATTAAGAAACTAAATCGTATTGCTTTATTTTACAACTTCCGGGCTTTGGTCAATCCGTCAAAGTAGGGAGGGATAGCGACTTTTACTGAAAAAATCGATACATCTAAACCGGTAAAAACTGATTTTTGGGATATCTCTTTGTTCGTGCGATTTTTTCTGCTTTTTTTATTGTCTTTTTACAGAAAAAAAGTGAAAAAAAGAAGTGTTTGTCCATTTTTGGACTTCAAATACAAACTATTGAACCGATTCCGTGTTTTCGGTTTTTTTTATATAGATTTTTCGATAAATTGATATCTTATCGTCATCCCTACGTCAATAATAATCGTAAATCATAATTGACAACTGACTGATTGACATTGACATTTCACATTTTGTTTGTTGACAAAATGCGTTATTGCGAGTAGTGATTTTTTGAATTGCGTTTTCTGGTTGATTTTTCGCCGACTTCGATTACGATTATGGACCCTGTTACCGCTCCTGATGACGACCTTGGCTTTACATTGGATTCTGTACCCGCTTCCCACGACCAAAAATCATAAAACTACAAGTATGTTTTTTGTTAACCGTGAATTTTTTAATATGATTTTTATAACTCCCACCGAGTTTTGTGTAAAAAATAGTGGTTGTTTCTTTATCTATAATGTCAACCCTAATGCTTATAATTTGTTTCTTTCATGGGCGTCATTTGGCCAAAACCTCTTTATCAAATGGGCATTTCCCTTTCTTCAAATGATTTTAAACCTTAAAATGTTGACGATTAAGTTCAAAATCGACTGAGAAAATTTGTTATTTTGGGACAACCTGATGTGCTGGCGACCGTATATCTACGAATTGCAATTCATGTTTTTTATTTAATTTATATGGTTGTAAGTACAGTCGCCAGCAGGTCAAGTTATACAAAACTGTCAAATTTCTCCAAATGATTTTAAACCTTAAATTAATGAAGATAAAGTTCAAAATCAACTGAGAAAATTTGTCATTTTGTGGTAAGTTGATGTGCCGGCCATCGTACGACTATGATGTAACAATAAATCCGTTTTCTTTCTTTCAGAAGAAATTCACTTATTTGCTCATCAATAACTTTAGGAACATCAAATTTTTATAATGTACTAAGAAACGCCCGCCGTCAAAAATACAAACAAAATTTTATTTCAAGAAGAGTACAGTCGTAGAATAATGATTGTTTGGAAGTGTTTTTAATAAGGTAACCCTCTATTTTAAATTTAGTTTGACAGCTTGTTTCGTGACGTGGCGTCTTTCTGAGCCGTTGACTGTGCAGACGTGTCAAATTACATTTTACATAATAATATTATAGATCCCTATATTTAGGTGTTGTATTCATCTCCTCGACCAAGATATCTTGAAAGTACATTAATACGAAGTAAAATTATAGAAAATGCTGTTCCATATATTTGTACTTATTGTACAGATGCAGTAAATAGTAGATAAATTCCTAGAGTGGGGAAATGTTTTGGAGGTTTATAGTGTTGTGGTTACCTGAACAGTTCGTGATGCTTGGGGCTCGGCAGCGGCCGGTCGGGGGGCTCCGGCGGAGGCTCGCACAGAGACGATAACGCTGACGACAGCATACAATATTATAATGTTAGCATACCATTATCATCACGCCTGTATTCCCCGAAGGGTTAGGCAGAGGTGTACTTAATGTACACCCACAGTTCGCCTGTATGTTTAGGTCCCATGTAATAGGGAGCGAGCCTATTGTCATTCACCGGTCACAAATCCAGACTCCGAGCTGCTACTGAGAATTTCATAGAAAAACCCAATAACACTGCTCGACCTGGGGATCGAACCCAAGACCTCTAGCGTAGCAGTCGCGATTGGGACTACAAGATTAACGAGGCAGTTAGTTAGTAGTAGTAGTGCCTCCCTGGCAAGTCTACATGCCAGCATGAATAGGTCGACTGGGGCAGTACTACCCTCCCACAGAATATCCACGTCAAGTAGTACGTTGCGTTTCGTACGGTGCGCGAGAAGCGCCGGAGGTCCAATTCCTTTCTCAGTCCCTTTCCTTCAGCTTCCCTCCCTTCTCCTTAAATAGGCTTGGCAACGCATCTGCAACTCTTTTGGTCTTGCAGATGTCCATGGGCGGCGATGACTATTACCATCAAGTAGCTAGCCTGCTCGTTTGCCGAGTTAAAACATAAAAAAAAGAGTGAAGTGGTGATTATAGTACGTACAGGAGGAGTGCGCGTGGTGCGGGGGCGAGGAGGGCCGGCGGGGAGGGGCGGGGGGGCGCTCGGCCTCCCCCGCCACGCTGCGCGGGAGGAGCGGCGGTACTCGCTCCTATGCAAAAAAAAACACATTATTAGATTAACAAAAAATACACAAACAATATCAGCAAGCAAGGAAATGAGTACTATTTTCGTAATCAGTACTCCAAAAACCCTCGAAATTTAAACTCATATCATTGATTGTATTTTAAAATATCATGATTTTAAAACTGAATTTATGTTTTTTGTTATCATAGCTCCAAGAATCATCAATATTGTAATTGATGTCTATCGCAAAAAAGAAAAGAAAAAAGATATGACCCATCTGAAGTCAAAGATGAAGTCTATTTTCGTAATTAACACTCCGAAACTCCATATACCTATATATAGTTATATAAACTCTATATATAGGTATATATATATCAATGACACCCATATTATTTTATCAATCGACTTCACAAAGGAGGAGGTTCTCAATTTGTCTGTATGTTTTTCTTTGTATGGTTGTTGCGCAATAACTCTGCCAATTATGGATCGATTTGATTTGGTAGATCATACTTCAGAGGTGGTCCCGTTAAAATTTGGTTAGTTCTTGACTATGTGTTAGGTAATTGTGGTTGTGGTTGTGTTTGAGCGTGGTCGTGCTTCTTGCAGGTGAGATGGTCGGCGCTGCGCGAGTAGAACAGCTCGGCGTCGACGATGTGTTAGGTACCTGTGGTTGTGGTGGTTGTGGTTGTGTTTGAGCGTGGTCGTGCTTCTTGCAGGTGAGATGGTCGGCGCTGCGCGAGTAGAACAGCTCGGCGTCGACGATGTGTTAGGTACCTGTGGTTGTGGTGGTTGTGGTTGTGTTTGAGCGTGGTCGTGCTTCTTGCAGGTGAGATGGTCGGCGCTGCGCGAGTAGAACAGCTCGGCGTCGACGATGTGTTAGGTACCTGTGGTTGTGGTGGTTGTGGTTGTGTTTGAGCGTGGTCGTGCTTCTTGCAGGTGAGATGGTCGGCGCTGCGCGAGTAGAACAGCTCGGCGTCGACGATGTGTTAGGTACCTGTGGTTGTGGTGGTTGTGGTTGTGTTTGAGCGTGGTCGTGCTTCTTGCAGGTGAGATGGTCGGCGCTGCGCGAGTAGAACAGCTCGGCGTCGACGATGTGTTAGGTACCTGTGGTTGTGGTGGTTGTGGTTGTGTTTGAGCGTGGTCGTGCTTCTTGCAGGTGAGATGGTCGGCGCTGCGCGAGTAGAACAGCTCGGCGTCGACGATGGCGCCGCGCGGGGAGAGCGCTGCCGGCTTTCGCTCGCTGGTCCCGGCCGCACTGCGAACACGGCCAATAGTAAGTGCACGACCAAACCCATACATTTTTCAATATTAAGCTTTTACGCTGACGCTTGCGCCGGATATTAAGACAGAGGAGTTTCCCTCGCGAACGCTACAATGTTGCACTGTTGTCGCTGTCTCTATCCCTCACGATGCGAACGCGTGCCCGAGAGGTGAAACAACAATACATATGCAAAAGTTTCACGCGTATTTCTTGTTCCGAAATTTGGAGATTTCTCTTTTAATATAGTTATTACATAGATTCTATTTTTTATTAACGGATATTCATTATATTATCTGGGTTCCCCATGAGTCAAAATGGCTCTATATTGATACATTACCTTGAAATACTAGCTTAAATTGGGGTCGTTTTCGTCGATAATTACTATTCTTTAAGCTCTTGTACCTTTTTAACCGTGTATTGAAATGGAGTTTTAC
The DNA here is from genome assembly GCA_958496365.1 of Subacronicta megacephala. Taxonomy (NCBI): domain Eukaryota; kingdom Metazoa; phylum Arthropoda; class Insecta; order Lepidoptera; family Noctuidae; genus Subacronicta; species Subacronicta megacephala. The sequence goes on along the minus strand of OY292541.1, from coordinate 7,458,262 downwards.
ATTCAAGGAACACGTATTTTAATAATAAGATTGATACTGCAAAATTTCAGACTTTCATTGGTTAAAATTCAAGATAGGACCAAACTACTTTACGAACGTATACACACGACTAGCGTTGCCAGGCGTCCGGATAAAGCCGGACATAGTTAGGCTTTTTGATTGCGTGTCCGGCCTAAATAAACGGTGTCCGGGTTGTCCGGCAGTAGCGACTGTCGACTATTTATGTATTTCATTAGAATTTAACCGAGCTACGCAAAACCAGTTTAGACCGACCTCCCATTGTAAAGGTTTTCCGCACAATTCGAGGCCAGCCTATACTGGTTCTGTATAGCTTATTGTGTAACCGTGCGTACAATCCTGCTAATTTTCTATTTAAAAGGAAAGTTATCAATAGAGTTTCTTCGTCGGAATCCTTTTTTGTTAATGATAATACCGAAACGACAACGTTATTGTGTAACGTCTGCGCCGCGCTAGCGCAGCGTTCAAATAACTGCAGAGGAAACTGCCTGGTTTGGATGTCGTGCTAAAGTCAAAAAAGTAAAAAGTAGTCTAATACGTATGTCTGGGTGTAGTCAAATATAGGGGATCAATTAATATCTCTTCTATTTGGTTACTCGCGCTCACAGCTCTGTCGAGTAAGGTGCAGAGCTTTGCAGTAGTTAAAAGTAAATGATATAAAAATACAATATAATAATAAAAAAATAGTTTTAGTTGTTAGTCCTGGTCGCTCGCACAGTTATTTAAAAAAAAAACCAGCTGTTTCATACATTTTGACCGTGTAAGTATTGCACTTTTGTAGGAAAAGCTGTTTTTTTTTTAATAACCGAGGAAAAATATGAACGCAACAGGGTCCAGAATCATGAACTGAATTCATGGTAAGCGTTTGTGCATCAATGTCCCTTCCACCCTGTATAGACGTAAAAGCGAAAAACCAAAAAAAAAAAAACAATATGTAATTTGACGCCCATTAGACAAGTGAGACCTTGCCTAGCCAGGCTGACAAACCGCCATATTCTATTGCGATTATAAACGCAAACATTGTGAAGTTCTAATCTCGACTCTACGAATATGAACAATACTGACATTATGTGTAATTTAGTAAATACTAGCTTTCCGCCCAAGGCTTCGCCCGCTTGTTTTCTTGGACTTTCCTGTACAATAATATGTATGTAAAAAAATGTGATAAATGAAATACCGCTCGACCGATTTTGTGCAAACTTCACATAAACCATCTACTAAATAGTCCGAACAAAGCCTAAACATTTGGTTTGAACAGGTGAGCCCGTTCTTGAGTAATACAATTACAACGAAAAGCGGCATTGATTTTTATATATATAGATTCGCATACCAGAAATGTTTAATATGATGGCTCTTTACCAACATAAGCACCAGCTAGCTTAACTACCTATATTACAAAGAATCACGCCTGCCTCCCATTGGGGTAAGCAGACACAAAATAATATTGATAGCATCTTTCCCTCTTCTGAGTTGTCGTGTCCAAAATATAGCTTTTGTGATATTGGTTGTTTTTTAAAAAAAGCTTACTACAATGTGGGTCCCACATTACTCGTTCTTGTTAACCCCTCGTGCTAAGCTAAATGCTTGTGTTACGAGTGGGTTCACGTCGGTAGTGCAATGGGTAGGTTTCGAACCAACCACATGATCGCAAGTCCGACGCTTTACATCTATGAAGATTATGGAGTGCAATAAAGTATTAAGTATTTAATAAATTTCACATTCCTGCAAATAACAAAATGAACGAGTGAGTGAAGTACTAAATGATGAAAGCTTACCGGTCGTGGCGGGGGGAGTGTCGGTCGCGGGGGGAGGGCGGCTCGTCGCGGACACAGCTCCTGTGCAAACATTATCACTTGGGAATCAACTTCAAGTTCTGTTCAGGGTTTCGACAAAACATGTTACCTATCCCACTCACTCTTTCGAGTTAGATGGATGTTCACAACATGTTTCGTCGTCAGAGGAAACGCGGGGTTATAAACACCGGATCAGTGCGAGTTTGTCTCGCAAAATGCAAGCATCAATATCACTGACATTACTATTAGAAGTTAAACCACCATACATAGCTCCGACAAAAAGATTTGCAAACTTGACTATCAAGATAAACCAATGTATTGGTTGTTATAAACCCGGCTACAGGTCAACCAATCCAAATACAAATCAAGTTTAAGCTGATCTCGCAATGTTTAGGATTTCAAAAAAATAAGAGACAGTGTAAACTGGATTTGTATAGCTTGATGTGTAGCCGTGTGTAGGTATCATTTCCATTATTTAACAGCTTCAAGGGTTCAAGGCTTCAAGGGTCGAGGAAGGCTATAGGCGTATATATCATCACGCTAAGACCAATAGGAGCGGAGCATAAATGAAAAATGTTGTAAAAAACGGGAAAAAATATTCATTTTAAAAGTAGAAAACCCGAGAAAGCTAGTAAAGCTAGTACTATACAGGGGGGCAAGGGACATCGACGCACAAACGCTTACCATGAATTCGGTACATGATTCTAAACCCCCTTGCGTAGATATATTGCGAAGGTTATTAAGAAAAAATTGTCTGTTCCATACATTTTGACCGTGTATTAGACTTATGTATGAAAAAGCAGTTTTTTTTATAACCGACGAAGAATATCTACGCATGGGGTCAGTCCAGAATCATGTACTGAAGTCGATGTCCCTGCCACCCTGTATAAAAATAAATATACATATAAGGTTAGAAACTGGACAACCGAAGATCGCAGAGTATACACAACACATGAAGTAAGAGTGGAGTTGACTAACTTGTTGTTGTTGGTGGGCTTGTTCTTGTCGAAGAGCGCGAGTCCCTTGTCGAACAGGCTGAGCTGGCTCAGGGAGCCGCGCTCCAGCCGCGGGCTCACCAGCTCCTGCCGGCTGCCCGCTGCACCACAACAATGGGACAATTACAACCAGGTCACCAACTCATTAGCTTGGGGCTAAACTTACCTTGGATGCTTAGGGCTCTATTGGCCCCATTCAATATGGTCCCGGTCCCGGGTCGAATGGGGCCAATAGAGACATTTGAATCGACATGCAAGGATGTGCGAGTTCGTTGTGAATGATCCCGGTGGAGGGGTGAGTAGAGACAAAGGGATGAGGGGTATATTAAACGGTTAATTCTAGTTTGTTGACGTCATGCAACAATTTGATAACATTATTGTGTTCCACCTGAAGGGAAATGTAACCAGTCACTTTACTGTGCGCATCAGACTTCGATTGAAAGAACAAATAATAGATCTAAATAAAAAAAAGTATCTAACCGGGTACAAATCAAAACTCCGAGAATTTCATAGGAAAACCCAATAACACTTTGCTCAACCTAGACGATTTTTTCGTCTCGAAAAATCGAATCTCGATTTAAGGGTAATTATGACATAAACCCCTAATGTCCTCACATCCTGTTATCGCCATAGTGTACCAGTCAATAATGTAACATCTTTTATTTTAAAAGAGTGTCCATTAAGTTTCTTGCAGGAGTCTTCTCCATAGGATCAACCTTTTGGAACCGTGTAACTAGAGTAAATAAAGATTCATAAACTCTTGTTAAAGTTTAGCTTAGCTTTAAATAAAAACATTTGAACTTGAGCAAGACTAAGTAAATAAATGTATGTGTAACAATGATAGTAGTTCTTACTCAAATGGTCTATGGGCAGGGAGTGCACGGAGCCGCCGTCCCACGTGCTCACTGTGCTCGGGGAGACTTGGGACGACATACCTGCACACACACACACACACACATATTACACAACGCTAGTTTTAGTATACCCGAAAGCCGAAAGTAGTTTTTTCAAAATCGGTAACAGAATCAATTGTAATGGTTTTTACTGTTTTTAGCCAATGTTATATTATTACATTTAATAAATTATTCAAGTTGGACACCCATTTTTATTGCCAAAATCGGCGCACTTAGCTCTTCGTACCAACCCGCGCAAATTAGGTAAATTAAAACAAACTTTTGAGCTCGTCACCGCGTGAGTTTTAATCATTTATGTATTTGATTTTGTTTTTTTTTTCTTACTGTTCAAATCAAATTAAAGGTGGGGTGTTTCGGCTTTAGGGTCAACAAAATTTGATGTTGTATATAATATACAAGGTCAGTTTTAGTATATACGAAACACGAAACACGTGTTAAGTATTTTTAGTAAAGAATCTATGTACGAAATTTCAAAATTGTATCTTTAAAAATGTCAAACTTATAGGTAAGCTTGTAATGTTATCTGGTTGTCTGTTGCATCAATCTGTGGCATCGACTTTGGGAGACTAAAGGGGTTGTGTATTCAAAACCGCAAAAACTTTGCCCTCAAAAATCATTTTTTCACTGTATAAAATGGGATTTAATAAACAACTCTTCTTTGAAATAGATTACTTTTAAATATAAATGATACACAGAGTTATAGAGATAGATACAAAATTTATCATAATGTAATGACTTACTCAGCGTGTCGTCGTTGTGCGAGTTGATGTTGTTGGTGAGGGTGGTGGAGGGCAGCGTGGTGATGGTGGTGGTGGTGCTGGTGGTTGAGGAGGGCGCGGCCAGGGGCAGCGCGGCCAGGGGCAGGTCTTGGTGCGCGTACGCACGACGAGATACCTTCACCGGCTTCAGGGACAGCTCCGGGAAGCGCCGCGGCTGGGGGAGAGCGGACGTTACTACATTCATCACTACACTATTAGAAATAGTCCATACCATCACGCCTGTATTCCCCGAAGGATGAGGCAGAGGTGAACTTATGTGCACCCACTGAAGATTTCATAGAGAAACCCAATAACACTGCTCAATCTGGGCATCCCAAGACCTTCTGCGTAGTAGTCATGGGACCTAACCATACGGACGAAGTGTGAGTGTACATTAGTACACCTCCACTTAACCCTTCATAGAATACAGGCGTAATGGTATGTTTCTTATGAAGTAGTCTATTTTTTACGATATATTTCACGCTATCTATTACAACGACGCCTATTAAGAAAATGAACATTAAATTAAAAAAAGAAGATAATTTTATGCTAAACAGAGATCGTACTATAACGGCTTGTGACGTCACAATCCGTTTTACCATACAATTTCTATACTAACACTATTGAGGGAAAGGGATAGAGCATCCCCTCTCAATCCACACAAAAACTTGAAACGCTTATATTTTACAACTTCATTAATCAATTTAAATAATTTTATCAGTATACGTATTTTATGTAATTTTATTTTACAATACACCTGACATTTTTTTTTATAAAAGCTTACTCGCAATGTGGGTCGCCTATCACGCATATTCTTGTTAACCCCTCGTGCTAAGCTAAATGCTTGTTTTACGAGTGGGTTCACGTCAGTAGTGCAATGGGTGGGGTTCGAACCGACACCCACACGATCGCAAATCCGTCGCCCTAGCTATTAGGCTACCGCAGCTTACGTTTCTTTTAGTTATAACGTTATTATATGATATTGTATGTATGTATTCGTTAGCGTAAAAGGGACATTACTCACAAACTTGGGCATCTGCTTGACGTTGCGCGGCTCTATCTCGAGGCTCTTGGCGTACAGGTAGTTGGTGATCTCGTTGTCGTCCTTGCCCGGAAACGGATCTAGGGATTCTAGGAACGCCTGCAAGGGAATACTCTTATTTTTATTATACTGTTAAGCCCTTTTTTACGGGGGTAACTTTCAAACGGTCGCTAGGGATAAGACCAAACAGTGTGGGATTCTTACCCAGGCTTTGTATAGTCGACCATAAAATTGATTTACCATTTTGACAAAAACTTCCATCCAAATTTAATTTCACTAAGACTCATTATTAATGTTCTAACACTAACTTCACGCATTTATGACAACATTATCTGTCGCTTGGTCTTGTATGCAAAGACCTTGTTGTTTTGTGACATGCAAACTATATTCACTCTAAGAGTCGTTGGATGCAGGCGGCATATAACCGGTCGTTGTGGAAGTCTATGGAGGAGGCCTTCGTTTAGGGACTTCATTTGGCTAATATGATGATGATACAAATAGGGAACAAAGAATGAAAAAAAAAAAGGACATGCGGGGTACTGACCATGGTCTTGTGCTCGAGCGTGAGGCAGTAGGGTTGGTTCTGATACTGCTGGATCTCGCCCGTGATCTCCGCCACCTTGCGCCGCTTCGAGAAGTTGATCAGCTCCGAGTCGGGCAGGTAATCTGTTACACCATCAATTATTACATATAAGATACCTGCCTACGATTAAAGGGATGATTATCTTGATCTATCTGTCGTACTCAACAGCTTTCGCAATACGTATATATAACGAGTCATATAGACAACGTTAGTTTTTGTTTACCCGAAAGCCGAAAGTAGTTTGTTCATAATCAGTAACAGAATCGATTGCAATGATGTTTAGTCTATGTTATATTTTTACATTTAATAGTAGATTGTTCCAAAGGAATCAATTCCCATACGAGGTATTTAGGCTATAATCCGAGTAGGAATTGATGTCTTTCACCCGAGTTAAGCACTCTACTTTTCATTTCGAATATAAGGAAAGTAAGAATCACTTGAACTCATTTTTAATAAAGATTTCGATATAGAAAAAGTTAAGTTAGTATCCCGCCAAATTATATATTGTCATAGTCTATTTAAATTTTTAAGTATGGAACACACCGCGTCACTGCCTCAGCCGCACTCGGTTTTTTTAAATTCACACTGGCCGTTTATAAACACACAAGACCGTAGCATTTTTTTTCTTAATTATGTTAGATTTTTTACAGCTGACTGCCTAACCTAATTTGTTCTATTTTTAAAATTACTTTTCACCCTAGGGAGGAAAGTAATTACTATGAGTTATTCCCGCCCAAGGGTGGGAACTAGCATTTTCAACCCGCTATTCAGATCAAATAAACACTACTTTCCGAGTATGAGAAATGAAAAAAATATATTTCAAAATCGGTGCAAGAAACACCGAATGGGGAGGTCAATCACTCGCCTGCGCCGCCCTTAGCTCTTCGTACCCACCCGCAAAAATTAGGTAAGTAACTTAGGACAAACTTTTGAGCTCGTCACCGCGTGAGTTTTAATAATTTTTCTTAATTTGTATTTTTTTTTTTATTTTAAATCAAATTAAAGTTGGGGTGTTTAGGCGTTAGGGGAGTTTAACAAAAATTAACGTTGTATATAACGTTTTCACACGTATCACGACTTTTCATACATGCTGAAATGAGGTCTGTTTACTTTTGTATAGGAAAAGGAAGATGTATTTATTTTCACGAATAGTAATTTGGGTGGGATAAGTTTTGGGTGCACATGACATTATTAATTCGCTGTAATCTTTCAGAGTTGAAAGTATTCATGTTTATAAAACACTTTTAACCTTAAAAAAACAACAAAAAAAACATCTGTCTCATATGATTTTGTTTCAAGCAATTGTTTTATTTTTTTCAATATAGTGACTGCAGTGCAATCATTGATTTTGCCCAGCAGTGGGATGAAATTAGCTAGAATAATAACCATAATAGTGACTGACCAAGGTTCCCCTCCTCGATGTGCAGGATGTTGGTGAGGTACATGCCGAAGAATGGCACGCAGGGAGGGTTGATGCTGCGCAGGCGCTCCTGGTAGCGCCGGAAGTGGTCCGAGTTCAGCTCGCGGAACTCCTCCAGCGCGCGCAGCAGCCGCGGCGGCACCATCTGTGCCCACCACAACACACTGTACGACCTTCACACAATCACTGGCATACCCTGCGGCTACACTCCCCACTTCAATACCCTGCACTCATAACGTCTCATCCTGCACTCATCATCTCTCACCTTGCACTAATCTTATCTCACTCTACGTACATCACTCGTCACCTCATTTTTTACTTCTAAAACTGCACTCATCATCTCTCACCCTGCACTTATCACATCTCACCCTGCACTAATCACATCTTACCCAGCACACATTACTCGTCGCCTCATTCTTTACTTCTAACCCTGCACTGCATCACTCCTCAATACATTAATAATCACCTTTCACGCTATACTCCTCTCTCTGCACTCCTCACTTCTAACCCTGCACTCATCCACCTCTCACCCTGCACTCGTCACCTCTCACCGTCCATCACTGGTCCCCGGTGTATGGCACTGACCTGGAAGGTGTTCCTGAGCCTGTGCACGGAGGCGCTGCCGCAGGCGGCCACGACGGCGAGCACCCCGTTGAAGTTGTTGAGCAGGCGCAGCGCCACGCACAGCTCCAGCAGGCGGCACACCACGCCCACGCGCTCCTCCAAGTTCTCACTCTCCACTATCCACTTCTCCATCCAACGTGTGAACTGTCGACATCAAATATCATTTTAATATTGCGTATTGTCGCTGCTAATATCGTGCAGTACATTATAACGTATTTGTATGACCTGTGTTGTCGCACCTGTGTTGTTCATCAGCATAAGATTATGAGTGGCGTTGGTGTGAGAGGCGTCGGTATAAGAGGAATCAGTTTGAGTGGCGTTGGTATGAGTGGTGTCGGCATAAGAGGAGTCGGTATGAGTGGCGATGGGACGAGACAAAATATACTCACATTGGTGGTATGTTTGATTATCCTGAGCAGGTTGGGGCTGGTCTTCTCTTTGTCTTTCTTAGTCCACACGGCGCCGACCAGCTCCGAGGGTTTCACCTGGACAACAAGGAATATATCTTTCAATTAAATGATCAGTCTTAACTCTTAGTTTTTCTCAACTATGTATGTTGATGATGCAGCGCCAGCGGGTGCCAGCCGAAGTGTGGGGTACATGTGTGACGTGACGTCAGTGGTGTAGTGTACCTGTCTATAGAGATGGAACTCGAGCATGGTGAGCTGTCGCGCGGTCTCCAGCGGGTGCAGCGCCAGCGGGTGCCAGCCGAAGTGTGGGGTACATGTGTGACGTGACGTCAGTGGTGTAGTGTACCTGTCTATAGAGATGGAACTCGAGCATGGTGAGCTGTCGCGCGGTCTCCAGCGGGTGCAGCGCCAGCGGGTGCCAGCCGAAGTGTGGGGTACATGTGTGACGTGACGTCAGTGGTGTAGTGTACCTGTCTATAGAGATGGAACTCGAGCATGGTGAGCTGTCGCGCGGTCTCCAGCGGGTGCAGCGCCAGCGGGTGCCAGCCGAAGTGTGGGGTACATGTGTGACGTGACGTCAGTGGTGTAGTGTACCTGTCTATAGAGATGGAACTCGAGCATGGTGAGCTGTCGCGCGGTCTCCAGCGGGTGCAGCGCCAGCGGGTGCCAGCCGAAGTGTGGGGTACATGTGTGACGTGACGTCAGTGGTGTAGTGTACCTGTCTATAGAGATGGAACTCGAGCATGGTGAGCTGTCGCGCGGTCTCCAGCGGGTGCAGCGCCAGCGGGTGCCAGCCGAAGTGTGGGGTACATGTGTGACGTGACGTCAGTGGTGTAGTGTACCTGTCTATAGAGATGGAACTCGAGCATGGTGAGCTGTCGCGCGGTCTCCAGCGGGTGCAGCGCCAGCGGGTGCCAGCCGAAGTGTGGGGTACATGTGTGACGTGACGTCAGTGGTGTAGTGTACCTGTCTATAGAGATGGAACTCGAGCATGGTGAGCTGTCGCGCGGTCTCCAGCGGGTGCAGCGCCAGCGGGTGCCAGCCGAAGTGTGGGGTACATGTGTGACGTGACGTCAGTGGTGTAGTGTACCTGTCTATAGAGATGGAACTCGAGCATGGTGAGCTGTCGCGCGGTCTCCAGCGGGTGCAGCGCCAGCGGGTGCCAGCCGAAGTGTGGGGTACATGTGTGACGTGACGTCAGTGGTGTAGTGTACCTGTCTATAGAGATGGAACTCGAGCATGGTGAGCTGTCGCGCGGTCTCCAGCGGGTGCAGCGCCAGCGGGTGCCAGCCGAAGTGTGGGGTACATGTGTGACGTGACGTCAGTGGTGTAGTGTACCTGTCTATAGAGATGGAACTCGAGCATGGTGAGCTGTCGCGCGGTCTCCAGCGGGTGCAGCGCCAGCGGGTGCCAGCCGAAGTGTGGGGTACATGTGTGACGTGACGTCAGTGGTGTAGTGTACCTGTCTATAGAGATGGAACTCGAGCATGGTGAGCTGTCGCGCGGTCTCCAGCGGGTGCAGCGCCAGCGGGTGCCAGCCGAAGTGTGGGGTACATGTGTGACGTGACGTCAGTGGTGTAGTGTACCTGTCTATAGAGATGGAACTCGAGCATGGTGAGCTGTCGCGCGGTCTCCAGCGGGTGCAGCGCCAGCGGGTGCCAGCCGAAGTGTGGGGTACATGTGTGACGTGACGTCAGTGGTGTAGTGTACCTGTCTATAGAGATGGAACTCGAGCATGGTGAGCTGTCGCGCGGTCTCCAGCGGGTGCAGCGCCAGCGGGTGCCAGCCGAAGTGTGGGGTACATGTGTGACGTGACGTCAGTGGTGTAGTGTACCCGTCTATAGAGATGGAACTCGAGCATGGTGAGCTGTCGCGCGGTCTCCAGCGGGTGCAGCGCCAGCGGGTGCCAGCCGAAGTGTGGGGTACATGTGTGACGTGACGTCAGTGGTGTAGTGTACCTGTCTATAGAGATGGAACTCGAGCATGGTGAGCTGTCGCGCGGTCTCCAGCGGGTGCAGCGCCAGCGGGTGCCAGCCGAAGTGTGGGGTACATGTGTGACGTGACGTCAGTGGTGTAGTGTACCTGTCTATAGAGATGGAACTCGAGCATGGTGAGCTGTCGCGCGGTCTCCAGCGGGTGCAGCGCCAGCGGGTGCCAGCCGAAGTGTGGGGTACATGTGTGACGTGACGTCAGTGGTGTAGTGTACCTGTCTATAGAGATGGAACTCGAGCATGGTGAGCTGTCGCGCGGTCTCCAGCGGGTGCAGCGCCAGCGGGTGCCAGCCGAAGTGTGGGGTACATGTGTGACGTGACGTCAGTGGTGTAGTGTACCTGTCTATAGAGATGGAACTCGAGCATGGTGAGCTGTCGCGCGGTCTCCAGCGGGTGCAGCGCCAGCGGGTGCCAGCCGAAGTGTGGGGTACATGTGTGACGTGACGTCAGTGGTGTAGTGTACCTGTCTATAGAGATGGAACTCGAGCATGGTGAGCTGTCGCGCGGTCTCCAGCGGGTGCAGCGCCAGCGGGTGCCAGCCGAAGTGTGGGGTACATGTGTGACGTGACGTCAGTGGTGTAGTGTACCTGTCTATAGAGATGGAACTCGAGCATGGTGAGCTGTCGCGCGGTCTCCAGCGGGTGCAGCGCCAGCGGGTGCCAGCCGAAGTGTGGGGTACATGTGTGACGTGACGTCAGTGGTGTAGTGTACCTGTCTATAGAGATGGAACTCGAGCATGGTGAGCTGTCGCGCGGTCTCCAGCGGGTGCAGCGCCAGCGGGTGCCAGCCGAAGTGTGGGGTACATGTGTGACGTGACGTCAGTGGTGTAGTGTACCTGTCTATAGAGATGGAACTCGAGCATGGTGAGCTGTCGCGCGGTCTCCAGCGGGTGCAGCGCCAGCGGGTGCCAGCCGAAGTGTGGGGTACATGTGTGACGTGACGTCAGTGGTGTAGTGTACCTGTCTATAGAGATGGAACTCGAGCATGGTGAGCTGTCGCGCGGTCTCCAGCGGGTGCAGCGCCAGCGGGTGCCAGCCGAAGTGTGGGGTACATGTGTGACGTGACGTCAGTGGTGTAGTGTACCTGTCTATAGAGATGGAACTCGAGCATGGTGAGCTGTCGCGCGGTCTCCAGCGGGTGCAGCGCCAGCGGGTGCCAGCCGAAGTGTGGGGTACATGTGTGACGTGACGTCAGTGGTGTAGTGTACCTGTCTATAGAGATGGAACTCGAGCATGGTGAGCTGTCGCGCGGTCTCCAGCGGGTGCAGCGCCAGCGGGTGCCAGCCGAAGTGTGGGGTACATGTGTGACGTGACGTCAGTGGTGTAGTGTACCTGTCTATAGAGATGGAACTCGAGCATGGTGAGCTGTCGCGCGGTCTCCAGCGGGTGCAGCGCCAGCGGGTGCCAGCCGAAGTGTGGGGTACATGTGTGACGTGACGTCAGTGGTGTAGTGTACCTGTCTATAGAGATGGAACTCGAGCATGGTGAGCTGTCGCGCGGTCTCCAGCGGGTGCAGCGCCAGCGGGTGCCAGCCGAAGTGTGGGGTACATGTGTGACGTGACGTCAGTGGTGTAGTGTACCTGTCTATAGAGATGGAACTCGAGCATGGTGAGCTGCCGCGCGGTCTCCAGCGGGTGCAGCGCCAGCGGGTGCCAGCCGAAGTGTGGGGTACATGTGTGACGTGACGTCAGTGGTGTAGTGTACCTGTCTATAGAGATGGAACTCGAGCATGGTGAGCTGCCGCGCGGTCTCCAGCGGGTGCAGCGCCAGCGGGTGCCAGCCGAAGCGCTCGGGGTCCGGCACCACGTGCTTCAGCACCGGCGGCGGCAGGCGGTCGAACACGTTCCTCGTCTTCTCCATCTGCGACAGCTGCGATGTCTGCGACGACAGCGACGATAGCGATGATAGCGACGACTGCGACGACAGCGACGACTGCGACGACATCAGCGTCACCTGCGTCAACTGCGAAGCGGCCGACCCGGTCGATATATTCGATGCGAGCGACAACGTCGACGCGGTCGGTGCGAGCGAATTCAGTTTAACTGTCGATGCATTTGACGCAAACGACCAGTTCGATAAATTCGATAGCGTCGATGAGTTCGAAGCGAGCGACGAGATCGATGAGTTGGAAGAGAGCGACGAGTTCGAAGAGAGTGACGAGGTCGGTGAGTTCGATCCGACCGATGCGGGTAGCACGGTCGATGCGAGCGACAAGTGTGAGGCGGTGGAGCCGAGCGACATGGCCCAGGCGGTCGTGGCGGTGGCCGCGAGCGACGCTGGCAGCACTGTCGCTGTGGGCGCTGCGAGCTGCGCCTGCGCCGCGGACGTGTCCGACAGGGAGCTCGACATCGTCGACATGGACTCGCAATCCGATGGAGCACTCTGAAATTTAAAAAAAACACATTCATACATAGGGTAAAGCACCCTATTACTGACACCCCCCCAATTTATTGACACTCTATTTTAATTATCAAAATATAAGGAAACTTGGTAACCTAAGTGTATTATTTATTAAAATCATTTTTGATAGTTTATTTTTGTATACCACTGGCAAAACTAATCTGTAAAAAGAACTAAGACGGCGCCAAATAGCTCATTCAAATAGAGCAATCAGTGTTTTAGAAGGAGAAAGTTGGTTTCCTTAAAGTTTCGATAAGGTAAGCGTTCATTTTAATCGTGTTAAAGTATTCAGAAATTCGAAAACCTTTCTTTGAATGTTGTGTTATTCTAATTTTGAAGGTTTATATAGCAGATTTCAATGGTTATTTCTCACTTTACTGTATTAGTTTAATTTTTACAGGGTGTCGATTTTTGGTATGTCGAAAATAGTGAAATTCCAATTTATTGACACCCATGTCAATAATTGGAATTTTCAAATTAATTTTAGAATAGGCTAATTCAATTGTATATACCTAGTTTATGACTTGATATTTATTTATTTATTTATTTATTTATGATAAGCACACCAACAATACAATCGCTTAAGATCTAGAACATAATAACTACCAAATTTGACTTATTAGCAATTATACAAATAACAGGTATGCATTACATTTAAAAATTAACACAGAACCTAAGAGACTATATATAGTACTATCACTTTAAGGTTTTCTAAATAAAAATTAAATCAATATATTTCAATATTAAACTAGATTTTAGATTTTAATTAATAAACGTTATTTAAGCAGGATGTGTCTGTATAATCCGAATTTCATAGAAAAAATATCAATCGGGTTATCCATTGCAATAGACCTTTCATTATACAGCCTTGCCATACGTGTTAGAGGACTGTTTAGTGTGGTATTTAAAGTAGATGTAGGAATATCGAAAATACGATGATGGCGTTTACTGCGTAGACTTAGTCTAAATTTAAAATTATTTATCAAGTGTGCATCTATGGAACCATTTATAATTTTATGAAGAACAAGTAAGTCAGAATTATTTCGTCTTTCTTTTAAACTTAACATCTTAAAGTGCTTTATTCGGTCATTATAGTCTGGAATCGTTTTTCTAATGCCACATCTTACACATAAATATCTTACAAAACGAGCTTGGATAGATTCCACGTCATCTGCATATGTTGTGTAATAAGGAGACCAAATTGTGGAGCAGTATTCCAAGGAACTCCTTACCAAGGCGTTATAGAGCAGAACAATGCTACTGCTGCTACGAAACGGTTTTGACATACGTATTATAAAACCAAGCATTCTTTTAGCCTTAGTTATCACCTTATCTATATGATCGCGAAAGGAAAGAGATGTATCAAAAAGAACCCCTAGGTCACTGATGACAGAAACTCTATTCAAAAGAATACCGTCTAAATGGTATTCATATTTAATGTAGTTTAATTTATTTGTAAATGCTATAAACTGGCATTTTTTAACATTGAGCGTCATCCTATTGTTGATACACCATTGCTGAATAACAATGAGATCATTTTGTAACTTCAGACAATCATTCAAGTTTGATATACTACAATACATTTTTATATCATCTGCATAGGCTAGACAATTACAATTAATCGAGTCCAGAAGGTCATTTATAAACACCAAAAAGAGCAGGGGGCCCAATTTTGACCCTTGTGGCACTCCAGAGTTAGGAGTAAATGGAACAGACTCATAACCTGCCAAGGTAACAAGCTGGGAACGATTAACTAAATAACTCTCAAACCACCGCAGTAGAGAACCATGAATGCCAGCATAACTTAACTTCAAAGAAAGAATTGAGTGATCCACACGATCGAAAGCTTTCGCAAAATCTGTATAGATAGCGTCCACCTGACCCCTAGCTTCAAAAGTATTTGTGATAAAAGTAGTGTAAGTAAGTAGATTTGACAAGGTAGAACGATTGCTAACAAAACCATGTTGTTTATCACTAATGATATGACGCAGGTGGGAGTAAACTACATTATATATAAGACCTTCAAACATCTTAGCAAACTGGGATATAATAGAAATTGGTCTATAATTAGTTACGTCATTTAAACTACCTGATTTATGAATCGGAACAATATGTGAGATTTTCCATAAGTCAGGAAATTCTCCTTCACTAAGGGATTTATTATATATTATTTGTAATGGCTTAATAAGAGCGTCCATACAGAGACGAATAAAAATAGGAGGAAGTCCATCAGGGCCAGCTCCTTTATTTAAATCAATTTGTTTTATACTATCCCTAACATCATTCTCTGTGATTTTAATTGAAGAAATACTGTAACTAGATATGGAAAATCCTGGATTCAGGTTGTCCGGTTGTTGACTGTCGCCGTACACGGAAGCAAAGTATTCAGCAAATAGATCCACGACGTTACTTCCGCCGTCAACTACGCAGCCACGCCAAGAAACTTGGTTAGGGACACCTCTGTAGGATTTCTTAGATTTCGTATATCGCCAGAATGATTTAACGTTAGATTTTAATTCATTTTCAATTCTTGCAATATAATCCTTGAAACAGCATTCTATGACTTGCTTGGCTCGAGTACGTAGAGAAACAAAAGTATCATAATCTCGAGGATTTTTATATTTTTTAAACCGTATCCTGAATTTATTTTTTTCTTTTAAAATTTTGATTAATGGGGTAGAGAACCAAA
The DNA here is from genome assembly GCA_958496365.1 of Subacronicta megacephala. Classification (NCBI taxonomy): domain Eukaryota; kingdom Metazoa; phylum Arthropoda; class Insecta; order Lepidoptera; family Noctuidae; genus Subacronicta; species Subacronicta megacephala. The sequence continues at coordinate 7,442,626 of OY292541.1, read as the reverse complement.
CAGGGTAACAGTTATTTTTAGGTCTTCCCTTCGGAGTGTATTTATCAATCTTTTCCCATAATATATTATAGAAAGTATGAACAAAGTCATTACATTTCAAATGATTATAATCCTGCCAATTCACTAGTCGTAGATCACATACACATGCTTCATAATCAGTTTTATTGAATATATATTTAGAGTGTAAAATATTTTGTTTTAGATTAGACGATATAGTTTTATCAAGGACCAGTTCAAGTGGTGGATGATATCTGTCAGATTTACTAATGGGCGGCGCACAGGATACGGAAACACTGGAGTTCTCATCCACTATAATGAGATCCAAAATATTATTATAGTCATTGCGAACATTGTTAGCTTGGTTGTAGCCAGTGATATTTAGGAAGTCCCTCAACATTAAAGATTTTTGGTCACTGACTCCTTGGAAAGGATCATTAGGCTGAGACCATTTGATACTAGGAAGATTAAAATCACCAAGAATCAACGTACTACAATCTGTATGATGTAAACAGATTTCCTCGGCCTTAGTCAAGAATTGCTTAAAGATATGGCTCGGTATATAAGACGGTAAATAAACTACACAAAGGTTTATACAGACACTACCAACACTTAGACATAACCATATATCTTCAACTGCAGTTTGCCAGTCTGTTTTATTAACAAAATTAATTTTTCTACTAATAGCCACTAATATTCCACCACCATAAGCCTTAGAAAACAATTCTTTAAACTTATTGCTGCGGTCACGACGTACGACAATATATCTTTCATCAAAATACTCAGAGGATAAAAACGAGTCATCTAGCCAAGATTCAGTCAAGCATATTATGTCATAATTGGAGTTTAAAATTGATACATAAATATCATGCGACTTCGTTTTCATACCCCTCACATTCTGATAGAATATTGATATACTATCCATTAAAAATAGCAGAAAAAACTTAAACATAAGTACAAAAAACTTAGTTTATAGTGATAGACCAAATTAAACCATTTTCTCCAAACATTGTTCATCTTTAATAAGTATACTGCCTGAATTATCGCTCTTACATACGAATATTTTACCATAACGCACCCAGACATACTTATAGGAATTTTCTTTGGCCTTTAGTCGTGCAGCAGCATGCAAAGATTTATTAGTCGGAGAAAGGTGCTCAGATACGTAAACAGGCTCTTTGTTGCCGCCATAACCCAGAAGGGATGTATTCAACTTATTGTTATTGTGAGATTTGTTATATCTAGTAACTGCCGAGAAAAACTCGTCGCGACATCTAGCACTACGCAGTTTCAATATTACAGAGCGCGGGCGTGACTTGTTGTTGCTCATACTGGCCACTCTGACGCACTTCATTATATCTGACTCATTAAGCGGATACGATACAACATTAGCCAGTTGTGCTACAATTTTTGGTAAAATCTCGCTTTTGTTCTCGGGTAAGCCATGAATTTCCAGATTAGCCTCACGCATATTCTGATCAAGGGTATTAAACTGAGTTTTTAACAGAGCAATGGTCTTCAGCGTCTCAGTGTTTTGTGAGCGAAGGTCAGTATTCTCAGTATGCATTTTTCGGAGCTCGGATTTTAAATCATTAACTTGAGATATATCAAAGGACGCAGATAATTTTAATTCATCAAGTTGTTTCCTCATGTCATCCATTTCAGATCTAAGCTCGCATATCAAATTTTTTACTTCTGAACGCATTGTAGCCCGTATTTCCTCTCGAATTATACGCCGTATATCACTGGCTTCATCATCCCCACCATCAGAATTGTCATCTATGTTATCTGATGTAGATTTGTTGGGCTGAGACTTAGATAAGCAGCTAGGACAGCTCCATGTTGAACGCGCAATTTTACTGAGTCGTTTAAACGCAGTTGCACTCAAGTTGACGCATAGGTGATGGTAGAATTTATCACAATTCGTACAAGTTATTCTATCATTCGGCTTAACCGGTAATCCACAAGTATTACAGTCGGTCATTTTCAGAAGGCACAATGAATGAAAACAAAATGTTAAAAAATAAAAATAAAATAAAACAAAAAGTTATTGTATTGCACAAGCTGGATCGGAACTCCCAACCACTCGTGTATGCCAGTCGCACGGCTTTTATTCAGAGCTAACGAGACTTAAGTAGTAGAAGTGAAATTATAAGTCCGTAGTAACAACCAACACAGAAGAATTTAGTCTGGCGGTAGATGGTTATTTAATTTTAATAAATGTTGACAACTACTAACAAAGACATTCAGTACCACTGCCACAACACACCTATGTCTTACAATTTTCACTTTTAAAAACCACTCAATCGTCTTGAAAGTAAGTCGTGCACTATCCTTACGGGTCAGTCTTCAACGCTTTGGCAACACAATACTATAAAAACCACTTTTTACTATGATTTAAGAATTATTATATGGGAGCAAATTATAACGTGACCGTACCGTCATAGCCATATATGACTACAAATTAGATTAAAGTCAAAATACACCTTTATTCCAAATTCCGACATGGGTGTCAAATCAATATTCTCTATACAAACATCAGTGTTGATAATTGGGCAAGGCTATGTCAATAATTGGAATACAATGAAGACATAAGAACTCTCTTCCATAAGTTACATGTTTGGATACTTCTGCATCCTTTACACTCATAAAATAAGGATTATGCAAGTTATGATCAGATAATAATGCGGTTATCATCAGACGAACATTATGCTTGTGTCGCATGATCGCTTTCATACTTCTCTATTACTCTCCTGACCGAAGCCAAAGAAAATTACTTAGTGGAGTGGATCAAGAATCATTAAAGATAGAGAAAATCCTCCTATGATATTAGAAACCTCAATATCATTTTTAAAGACCTATCCATAGATACCTCACACATATGGGTACAAAATTTTTGAGTTTCAGTTATAAGTATGGGGAACCCCAAATTTTTTTATTTTTTTCTATTTTTGTGTAAAGATCTTAATGCGGTTCACAGAATACATCTACTTACCAAGTTTCAACAGCATAGCTCGTATAGTTTCAGAGAAAAAATGCTGTGACATACGGACGGACAGACAGAAAGACAGACAGACATGACGAATCTATAAGGGTTCCGTTCTTTGCCATTTGGCTACGGAACCCTAAAAATGAAGCATTGACTGTAGAAGAAATTGAAAGATTTTAATCACAAAGATAATACCCAAGTAGGTACCTATTTAGAAGTTCCTCATAAAAATTACCTCATTATTTCCAGTGATTTCAAGTATAAACAAAAATACGATTTATTTGTTAAGTTGACTGATTATACTCAAGTTTTTCTATTCGTAAATACAATTTCATAATAAAATAGGTTAATTACAAACAATTAAGATTTGTTTGATTTAAAAAAACCGTATGTAATTTTTATTAATAGGTAAACCTACAAAGGAAATTGCAGTGTCAATAAATTGGTTCAACACCTGACGATAATAGGGCAAAATGTGTCAATAATTGGGTAAATCATAGTAAATCAATAAAACTTGAAAAAATAATACCAATTATCATCTAAATATGTTTTTTGGTAATTATCAAGGAAATACAATACTTGCTATTATTATAAACCGGATATCCAACGGGCAATACCATAAAATGGCAGATATTAAACTATTTTGGCACGACAGCCCTTAAAGTGTCAATAATTGGGTATCTTACCCTACATATTGACACGCCTGTCTCCCATGGGGGTAGGAGACTATAGATTTCCACTTGCTACGATCCTGGCACACTACTTTCGCTTCATCTACATTCATTAATCTCTTCATGCATGACCGTCGGTTTAGGGTGCTCGGAACCCGGCCTTTTTTTTAAGAAATATTTTTCACGCTTAATATTAGACTGACCTAACTTAAAACAAACCACTTATTGGAAAATCATAAAAACGTTCGACTTTATGACATAAACCTCCATGAAAACCGACATAATAATAAATAACGAATTGTAAGAATAGTTGATAAGTAATTATTGATACTAATATGTTTTTTTTCTAGCTTAGAACTTTAGCCGTAATGTTACAAACTCAAGGATCTGTCAACCAAGAGGCAACTTCGTATCGGGAGCAATAACGACATTATTCCCCATTAGAATATATATTTATTTCTAATTTAAATAATCTGATTTAATCTAGATTTAATTACATAATTGAATTATTTTATTAATCTTAAGTATTAATGATTCTATGCATACCACATCCAAAATTATCAAGTATTGTATTATTTGAGCAGTAGGAAATATTTGTCTTTATATTGGCAACACTGATATTTGATAGTCTCCTATAAAATAACGTGTCACGGTAATTTATGGGTCTTTCGCTCTGAAGCGCTGAATACTGAGTGTCAAGAGGTGTTCTGACACTCCGTTATATTTCATCAGTTATACCTGCCCTGGCTCCAGTAGTAAAACTCCAAAGTGTACGTGACGATCTTCTGAAACACACGCACGCCGCCATAGTAATTGGTCAGTCTATTATTAAGCGTGCGATTTGATCGTAAAAATGGATGAGCTCATCAATTGGACTAATCTTTTTTTGTGTGACGGTGCAATTTCATTTTTTTCAAATCAAAATTAAATCAAATATATTGATGTGTAGCCGTGTGTACATAATAATCAGCACCCTGAAAATCTCGAAATTGACACAAGTAAATTTATTTAGAAAAATTCAAAATTTAAAAAAACCCCGACAATTGCATATATCGACCGATTTTCATCAAACATCGCTAGGAACACTCCCGACTAATTCACCTTTCAAACATAAAAAAAACTAAATCAAAATCGGGTCATCCGTTCGGGAGCTACAGACACAGACACACAGAAACGTCAAACTTATAAAACCTCGTCGTTTTTGCGTCGGGGGTTAAAACCAGTGATCGAACCTTTCTCTGCACTGTCTTGAGCACGCTCTGCACCCACTTCTTCATGGGCTTGCCGTCCACGGACTCGAGGAAGTCGCGCAGCTTCTCCAGCAGCTCGGGGTCGCGCTCGAAGTCGTAGAAGTGCTGGTCCACCCAGTGCCGGAGCACGTTGATCACACTAGCAAAATTATGACAGCGTTCAAGAATAGGTCTACTGATTATTTTTAAGTAATCTCACGAAAAGGTAACCATAAAATGGGGGAAATTAGGGGATGTCAAAAACTACAGAACACAATTTGCTACGATTTTTGTATATTTGACAGGGATAAATGGAAGGAAAGGTCGCGTTGTGCCAACTCTGAGACCGTTGTACGCACGGCTACACATCAAGCTCTATATAACCAGTATAAACTGGCCTTGAATAGTGCGGAAGACCTTTATGATGGGAGGTCAGTCTAAACTGGGTTTGTATAGCTCCATGTGTACCCGTGAGTACCACAAAAAAAATATGTTGTTTTATGTATAATGTTTTAATACAATCGTTTTGCTATTGAGAAAGAGTGACGACGCACTACACATTAAACAACTTTATCCCTTTCTCTCAAACTCAAAATGATAGATTAACGCAAGGCAGAATAGATGATGATGCTGACTAACTCACCGGAACTTGACGGGCTGTTGGAACTCTTTCCTGTACCTCTTCCAGTCCTCCCTGGCGGTGTTCTTGCTGAGCTTCTCCGCGTCACTACTCGCCACTGTCTCTATGCTCTCTCCTGTTCAAAGTTAACGAAATTAAGGTCAGTATATTGGAAGTAGGTGTTGGTGCTGATTCTGTTTGTTTATAAACCAAACCGGTCTCACTGACGCTTTCTAAACTGATTAGGGTTAAAGGGAAAAAAAACATCAAAGAGGTGAGATTTTGATGTTTTTTTAAAGAAAGAAAGGATAGGTAGGGTCTGGTTCTCACTCACATATCTAATAATGGACTTTAAAAGAGATCATATGTCTTTGTGTTTTTTCTTTTTGTCGTCAGGAAAGGCAGCCTTTTATACTAGACGTTAAAAAACCAGTCAGACGTCTTTGGTCTCATAGTCAAAGGATACGAATATTTCCTATGACGACTATAAATGTTTTTTCCTATTTAAATTGTTTGCTAGAAAGAGTAAGTGTGAAAATAATTAGTTTAGTAATAAACAGAATCAGCACCGTTGTCATATTACAGGGATAAGAGGGAATTAAAAAAGGGTTACACACGGAAGGGGAAATGTTCCTGGTCATAAAAAATATAAAAAATAAAAACAAAAATAAGCAATTTTGGAAATATTCAAAAAAATATAAAATAAAAATAAACCCTTTTTTTGGTGTGCTCGAATAATCTACCAAATTCAAATATTATTAAAAAAATACTGTAGATATATTATTTTCTCGTCTGTTCCCCATTTAAGTAGGCAGGTCGTTTCGCGGCCGTTGGTCAATATTATAAAATATAATAAAGTTTAAATATCTGGGTCATTGGGTCACCCAGGACCTTAAAGACAATATGGACGTTGAAAGGGAGCGCAGATCGCTTTCTGTCCGCTGTAATATGTTAGCCCGCAGATTTGCACGATGTACAGCACCGGTGAAGGTGACGCTGTTCAAGGCTTACTGCCAATCCTTTTACACGTGCAACCTGTGGGTGGACTATACGCAGCGTTCATACAGCGATCTGCGCGTCCAGTATAACAACGCGTTCAGGGTGTTGTTGGGGCTGCCGCGCTACTGCAGCGCATCAGGCATGTTTGCGGACGCGCGGGTGGATGGCTTCTATGCCATCATCCGTAAACGATGCGCGTCACTGCTCTCCCGCTGGCGAGGCAGCGCCAATTCCATCCTGGGCGTGTTAGCCGATAGATGGGACAGCCCGATACTTGCCCACTGGATGAGACTTCACAATTGAAAAAAAAATTAACATTTAATTTTTAATTATTTAATTGTATGTAATTGTAATGACTTTTTTGTAATTTTGTATTATTTAAATGTTTGATTATTATGAATGTAATGAAATGTGATTTTTGTATGGGTCTAGATGCCCTAATTAAACAATTTTATTATTATTATTTATTAATATGAAACAGGGTTACCATATGCGAAAACCAAACAAAATTAGATTTTAGCAGACTACTCGAGCAACTTCACCGTATAAGTAAGGGTCACAACACACTGGACGGGGCAAGGTCCCACTACGTCACCATACAAGTCCATAAAACGTAACAACATTACCTATGTCGGTATCCAGAAGCGTCATGTTGGGACTTATGTCCTTTTTGGGCATCTTGATCCTTGGGACTAGCGTGCGCAAATGTACACCAACTTACAATAACATTCATTATAGTATAGCTATAGACAATTAAATATGGACATAATAATTGTAGTCTTTCCCCAATTATGTAAGGTGTTCCAGTGTAACCAAACTTCAGTATTTTTTACATGAAGCGACCATCAGACCCCAGCAATCCAATTTTTGGGCAATTTATCTCCAATACCGTGGATTTTGACTACCACTAAAGATTGTCATAGTTGTTCGTATGACAGCCGGGACCGACGGCTTAACTTAGATTCTGAGGTACTGAAGGGTTTCATGAAACCAATCTATACTGATACTAGCTTTCCGCCCACGGCGTTGCCCGCGTGTTCGTTTCGATTTGACAGCAAAATCCCCATTAACAAAATGATCCGCCATTTATTTAATTCATTTGTTACAAAAAATGTGATAAATGAAGAACCGCTCGACCGATTTTGTGCAAACTTCACATAAACCATCTACTAAATAGTCCGAACAAAGCCTAAACATTTGGTTTGGATAGGTGAGCCCGTTCTTGAGTTATAAAATTACAACGAAAAGTGGCATTGAATTTTATATATATAGATAATAAAGCTGAAGAGTTTGTTTGAACGCATTAATCTCTGGAACTACTAGGCGGAGTTAAAAAATATTTTTGTATATGATAGCCACATTCATGAGGAATATAGAGAATATAACTATTTAGCATCACGCTACGATCCTTAGGAGCGAGGCAGAGCGAGTGAAACTGCGGGGCACAGCTAGTATCTTATAATTATATTTCAAAGAAATCTGCGCATATTTTCAGTTTTTGCAACGTTTGTTTCCTATGCTTCCACTCAAGTAGTATCCTGAAATATCGTGAACTAGTGACTGACCAGGCGCGTCGTAGACCTCGCTGGGCTCGGGGATGCGGAACCTCTCGATGAGCAGGTCCAGCAGGTCGGAGGGCGAGCAGAAGGAGCGGTACGTGGTGAGGAACGTCCGCACCAGGTTCAGGTCCGCGTAGATGTGGTATGTTAGCCGCTCCACCAGCTTCAGCAGCGTCGCGCCCTGTGGGAGTATGTGACGTTAACATACTGCCTAGATAATGGTAGACGAGGACATTTAAAAAAAAGGTTGTGACCGACACGAGAACATCATGCTTCAACACAGTTTTCCCTCGCACTGTACTGTCCTTTGTGAGATTGAGAGAGATAGAAAGAGAAAGCGATAGAAAGAGCCGAGATTAGCAGTTGCAAGATTTCAAGTTTGTACAGTCACCAGCAGGTCAAGGTATACAAAACTGACAAATTTCTCCAAATGATTTTAAACCTTAAATTGTTGAAGATAAAGTTCTGTGATTATGTGGTAACTATGCTGTGGTACAGAACCCTCGGTGCGCAACTTAGACTTTTCTTTATACGGTTTTTTGTTAGAGGCATGGTTGGGTCATATTATAATGATGTGATCACAAGAAATCTCAAATAACGAAATATCATCTTAAAATCACAAAAGTGAAGTTTGAAGTAATGAATCTCTCTCGTTCTGAGAGGAGCCCCGTGGCCAGCTAAGGTCAGTGGGACAGCTAATGGGTTGATGATGTGAGGTACCTTGATGAGTGGTACGGGCGCGTTCCCGTGGTGGGTGTGCGCGGAGTGGTCCTCCAGCAGCAGGTTCCGCGGGGAGTCCGCCACCGCGAACCTGTACAGCGAGGCCGGCGGCAGCTGCAGCGGGTGCCGCCGCTCCAGGTCCAGCAGGATGCTGCTCAACAAACACCATCACTATACTAACCACTGCCGACGCCATCTATTGGTGAAGTGTGAGAGACTTTCGGCTATTCCGGCGAGATGGGAGGGCGCACGGGGGCGGGAGAATACGATGAACAAAACTCACAAATTTGTCAAAGTCATTGGTTCCATTGTTATTATTTTACTTGTTTAAACAAAAACAAGCCTTTATTACTATTTAATTTGAATGGATTATTTCATTTCTAACATTTTTATTTATTTATTTAACATTAACATTTAACATAGCCATACAATGTTATTCATTAAACTTAAACAATTACATTTAAGATTTATACATGGCAATTCATACTTATGAAGATCCGCTGACTCCCAAACTAGGAAGCACCTGTATCTTGGGAGTCAGTAGGGTTTCCTTTCAAAGGCACAGCCCGTGTATAAAATATAGTATCTAAGTTTAGTGTTATAGGTTTTTAATTTATTTATTTTTTGCTTTTTATGCTAGATGCAACATCAAAAACAAAAATCAGAATACATTCCCAGATACAAGATAAAAAAGAAAGAAAATGTTGCTTTATTTCTGCAGCCGCGATCCTGACAACTACATATCGCACCTCCTCTAAAAAACTGTCGTAACACAAAAAATCCACATTTTTGCCTAATAATACAAAAATGTTCACGTTTTTTTTCTTTATAATCTACAAAAACGCCATATTCTTAACTCAAAAATTCGTGGTCAGAGGGCACTTATGACGGTTTTTTACGGAGCGAAATTGACACAGCGTCAATCCTCAACAGTGCCCTAACATTGTTTGCGACGAGCACATGCGTGCCGGTGGGGGTGAAAACCGTCTTAAGCTGATATACGACTTTATTGCAGGTAAGTACACAAACTTTATCATATACTTCATTAGTACAAAACAGTCGTAAGATGGATTACGACGATTTTGTACAACGATTTATTTGTGTTTTACTTTACTGTTTTTACTCCAAAAGGATTTAAGAAAATAATTTTGTATTGGATTTACAACATAAGTGTTGATTATTGTGATAATAAATATTAATAATTACAAATTATTTATTAGTATTATTTTGAATAAATCTCCCTATCAGAATATGAAAAACTGTCATAACATATGACTTTTTTCAGTTATTATAAAAAATAGAAAAATATTTGTATGATCATACATTTTTTTTAGTTGAAATTGTTGTCAAGTATATTTCACAGTAGTGTGAAAACTAAAAACAACATCCCTCATGTATAGACTCTCACAATTAAAACGCAGAAGGTATAAAAAACTTATAACTCAAATTTCTCAAAATCACTTTTTTTATGTTATGACGGTTTTTTAGAGGATGTGCGTATTAGTTTACTAACATTCACGCCGATATAGTACATTTCAATAACAAATTAAATTGGATAAAACGCATATTACTGAAACAGTTATGAATTTGAATATGGAGGAGGATGGAGGGGTTAAAGGGAGACCAACGAAAAGATGGATGGATTCATTTAAATTTGCATGCCATGTGGTAGAATGTAACGGATGTGATTGTCTAACGCTAAAATCAACAATATTATTTGTTACCTATATTTATTTGTATTGTGTTAAGTTAGGTATGATGGATAAGTGCAGTGATAGCCTAGTGATATGACCATTGGACTGCCAAGTCAAAGGTCTCGAGTTCGAATCCAAGGCACGCACATCTAACTTTTCGAAGTCATGTGCGTATTAATAATTAATTATCACGCGCTTAAACGGTGAAGGAAAACATCGTGAGGAAACCTGCATGCCTGAGAGATTTTCTTGACGGCGTGTGAAGTCTGCCAACCCGCAGTAGGCTAGCGTGGTGGACTATAGCCTAATCCCTCTCGTACTGAGAGGAGACCCGTGCCCAGCAGTGGGACAATGTAATGGGTTGATGATGAGGTATGATGGAAAAGGGATTGAATGATGAGATGACGACTAACAGGGATGAATGGAAGAAAATGACAGGCTGCGACGACCACAAATAAATTGGGAAAAGGGCAGGAAGGTGCTGAAGCCAAATGATAAGTTCTATGAGTTCTCAGATGCTGAGAACCTTTCCTAATTTTCATCCTGACTTCAGGCTAAGTATAACATAAACCTCCAATGTCCTCACATCCTGTTATCGCCACAATATAACAATTAATAATGTATTTTTTTTTATTTTTTAAATGTCCATGGAGTTTCTTGCCGGATTCTTCTCCATGAGATAAACTTTTTGGAACCGTGCAACTAGAGTCAATAACGTTTCATGAACGCTTGTAAAAGCTTGATTTGATTAAATACAGGGTGGAAAGGACTTCGACGCACATCCGCTTACCACGAACTCACTACATAATTCTGGACCCCGTTGCGTTGATATTTTTCGTCGGCTATGATTTAAAAAAATCAGCTGTTCCATACATTTTGATCATGTAGTGTAGGTATTGTACTTTTGTATAAAAAGCAGTTTTTTTTTCATAACCGACAAAAAATATCTATGCAAGGGGGTCCAAAATAATGTAGTGAATTCGTGGTAATGTGCGTCGATGTCCCTTCCACCCTGTATAGCAGATGTATTGTGTAGTGTTGTTAGTGTTGTTAGTGTGGTAGTGTTACCTGTCGAGGAACCTGTCCAGCATGGGCTTGGTGTTGAGCATGACGAGGTCGCACATCCAGTTCCTCTTCTCGTTGCAGGAGGCGCACGACAGCACCACGGCCGGGCCCACGCGTGGGCACAGCTCCAGCATGTGACGACCCTCTGCCCACACAACACATTACATTAACACTCGCTACATTATACATAGAATAACACAAAGTATGATTCAGAATGAACACAACACACGGCAACTTTTATTCTAAAATAAATTATATCCTTCTATTTTCTTTAGTTTACATAATATTGTTTCATTAGTCTAGTTGATGATATTGAGTATCTCTTTGAAATTGATGATGGAACGTGATGGAATACAAAATACATATACCCATAAAGACTGCGAGCAGGATTCGAACCTGCATATTTGATGACCAACTAAGCCTGACTATGAGTAACTATTTGCACTCGATTTTTCCCTACACTAAAATAATTTTAGAATCTTTGCATGGAAAATAAAAAAAATACGAAAAGATACCACTACATATTTTAAAACAAAGTCGCTTCCCGCTGTCTGTCTGTCCCTAATCCCTGTATGCTTAAATTTTTATATAAAAAAAAACTACGTAACGGTTCTGATTCCGATGCGGTTTTAAATAATAGATAGTGATTCAATAGGAAGGTTTAAATGTATAATACATTCATATTATATTACAGAAAAATCGAGAAAACAGGCGGGCGAAGGAAGCCGTGGGCGGATTTTTTAAAATTGAAACAACAACAACAACATAAGTATGTAGTGACCTTCGTCGGTGTCGTGCCTGTCCTGCAGCTCCACCTTCCTGACGTGGAGCTTCTCCTTCAGCTTCAGCTGCTGCGCGCCGCCGCCCGCCCCCGCCCCGCCGCCGCTGTTCACCACCTATCAAATAAACATATTTATCAAACACTAGTGGGCTCGGCAAACTTCGTTCTGCCATATATTGGGTTACACTCTGGTAGATTCCCATTATTGAAGCACCTTGAGATATGTTATAGTTGCCGCCTCGACACACGCTGTTCGCAGCATGAATGGGCCGGCTTGACCGGGGAAGTACCACACTCTCGCAGAAGACCGACGTCCGAGTAGTAGCGTTTCGTTACTGCGCTTCGTTCGGTGAGCGAGAGTGCCGGAGGCCCAATTCCTCCCCCAATCCCCTTCCTTCTCCTTTTCTCCTTCCCCTCCCTTTCCCTAAATAGGCTCGGCAACGCATCTGCAACTCCTTTGGTTTTGCAGATGTCCATGGGCGGCGATGACTACTTACCATCAGGTAGCTCGCCTGCTAGTTTGCAGAGTTATCCCATAAAAAAAAAAAAAAAAAAAAATTCACACGACAGTTACTTTTTTTTCGTTTCATCATCATGATCCCGTATTCGTCCACTGCAGGACGTATGCCTGAGTGTTATCTATTTGAAGGCGGAGCGAAGTTTGCTGGGTAGCTATCTATACACACGGCTGACCTCCCACTGTAAACCTTTTCCGTACAATTCAAGGCCAGCCTATACTGGTTTTGTATAGCTTGATGTGTAGCCGTGTGTACCAGATCTACTATCAATACAAAAAGAATTATTATTCTAATCGGTCAAGCCGTTTTTGCGGTTAGGCGAGACTAACGAACGGCGATTGATTTTTATATTATATAGACTAGTTGAACCGGCAAACTTGGTTGTGCCTTAGATTGGGTAACACCCTGGTAATTTCCCATTATTGAAGCAGTCGAATTTTTTTTGTAAAGCTATTTAAGATGACGCTAAGAGCTGGCGAGTAAGGTTAAGTAAAATGTGTGTGTGACCTGGTTGGTGATGGGCTTGCAGAGCAGCAGCAGGCCGTCGAACAGGAAGGCGCGGCGCTCCGCGATGCGCTTGCCCGGACCTATCTTAGACATCGTGTCCTCTGCAACCAACAAACAACTCCTACTTATTCATTTACTCAATATTTATTAAATTATTTTCATTATCATCATCATCATCAACCCATTATATTGTCCCACTGCTGGGCACGGGTCTCCTCTCACAACGAGAGTTATTAGGCTATAATCCACCACGCTAGCCTACTGCGGGTGGCAAACTTCACACACCGTCAAGAAAATCTCTCAGGCATGCAGGTTACCTCACGATGTTTTCCTTCACCGTTTAAGCGCGTGATAAGCGCGTGATAATTAATTACTTATCTTATTATTAATACGCACATGACTTCGAAAAGTCAGAAAAAAAAACCGAAATAAATTATTTAAGTGTAATTAACGAAAATTAAACTATTTTAGTGAAGGAAAAATACGACCGCGGGCAGGATTTGAACCTGCGTCTTCTGGTTAAGAACACCAGACGCTATGACCGCTAAGCCACTGCGACTCCCACCCGCCATGTCGAAATTTGCCTTCACATTTTTAATTTACGTCTTTGAGGCGACGTTACTAAAATAACTTTTAGTTTACTTTGAGCGGCGTTAGCCTAATGGCTAGGGCGTCGAACTTGCGCTCATGTCGTTGCCGGTTCGAAACCCATCCATTGCACTACCGACGTGAACCCACTTGTTACACAAGCATTTTGCTAAGTACGAGGGGTTAACAAGAATACTATACTCCATTTGGTTAGGTACTTAACTAAAGGTAAACAATAAAAATGGCGACGTTCAGGGCTCTTCAACCTTTATTGCAATGGTATCTTATGAATTGGGAGTGAAATTAATAAGAACACATCTAACAATCAATAAAAACAACGAACAAACAAAACTATAACTAAATAATACAATTTACGGCAAAAGAAACACAAAAACGAACGAAAGTACAAACTGTTACGAATGGCGTCTGGTTACCCGACTAAGTATAATATCGGTTAATTATTTTGCCGCGCTTCCTCGCGCTACTACTTCTTAATTTTTTCGAGTTATCAAAAGTCTAATAAGTAGAAAAAGGTTTTGATTTCCTGTCTTTTTAGATTCTTTCTAGTAGGCACATTGCAATAATTTATGACATAAGTATCAATTTTATTATTTTATTTAATTACCTACCATTTAATATTAAACAAAGTAGTAAAATATACTAGTATAGTAAAGGAAAATTATTTTGAATGATTAAATAATTTATTTTGGTTACGTTTTGTTTCAAGATGAAAAATGGCCCTATAAAAGAACCTTTTTTATGATTTGTTTACCTTTAGTTAAGTACCTAACCAAATGGAGTATAGTAATGTGTGACCCACATTGCTAGTAACCTTTTTTTAAAATAAAAAGAATACACAAATATTATAGCTTTCTGCTATCGTTGTATGAAAAACCCCAGAATAGACGATCCTGGACGAAGTTAGGAGAGGCTTTTGACCAACAGTGGGACACAAAAGGGGCTACATATTTAAATGTTCCGATTAATGTTTCTCAAACACACGAAAACCAGCCAACCAGCATGAATGGGTCCGCATGACCGGGGAAGTACTGCCCTCCCACAGAATATCAATGTGAAGTACCAGTATGTATAGTGTTGCGTTTCGTACGGTAGGTGTGGAGCGCCGGAAGCCTAATTCCTCCCTCAGTCCCCTTCCTCCTCCTTCCCCTCCCTTTTTCCTAACCGGCTCGGCAACGCATCTGCAGCTCCGATGTCCATGGCACACACCTCATTTTAAAATTACAAAACTTGCTACCTACTAGTACTTTTTTATTCTTTTTCTTTTTAATTTTATGTATCGCGCCGTATTGTAGTGTGTCTTGTCAACGGCAAATAAACGTTTTTAGGGTTCCGTAGCCAAATGGCAAAAAATTAGTTTGAAAGAGATCTAGTAAGTAGTTTTTTTTTAATACGTCATAAACGTATTAAAGAAAAACTACTCGTAATCGTAATGGTACGGAACCCGCCGTGCGCGAGTCCGACTCGCACTTGGCCGGTTTTTTCTTTCTTTCTTTCTCATGGTCTCATGACGATATAATGTGTAACATGAACAGTCACCTCTGATGAACTCATTGCAGCACTGTCCGATGTCCCGGTTGTCCCAGTTCTCCACGATGCGCGCTAGTTCGTTGCACTTCTCTATCGCGAGCTGTCGTCGGGCCCGACTCGCCATTAGTAATGTTTGATCCCTGATATATTCAAACAAATTTAATACATACATACATAACATACCAACACGCCTGTATTACCCGAAGTGTTAGGCAGAGGTGTACTAATGTACACCCACGTTTCGCCGGTATGTTTGGGTCCCATGTAATAGGGGGCGAACCTATTGCCATTCACCGCGCACAAATCCAGACTCCAAGCTGCTACTGAGAATTTCATAGAAAAACTCAATAACACTTTGCTCGACCTGGGAATCGAACCCAGGACCTCTAGCGTAGCAGTCGCGCTTGGGACCACTAGACCAACGAGGCAGTCCAACAAATTTAATATCTTATCTTATCTTATAATCTATACTAATATTATAAAGCTAAGTTTGTTTGTTTGTTTACTTGAACGCGCTAATCTCAGGAACTACGGGTCCGATTTGAAAAATTCTTTCAGTGTTAGATAAGTCATTTATCGAGGAAGGCTAAAGGGTATATATCATCACGCTAAGACCAATAGGAGCGGAGCATAAATGTTTTTTTTTTGCAAAAACGGGAAAATTTAAATGCAGAAAAACCGAGAAACCACGCGGGCGAAGCCGTGGGCAGAAAGCTAGTTGTATTATAATCAAACAAGCAAGACAATTAATATCAAATTATTTTAAATATCTGTACACATGTACCCCAGCCTGATAATCTTATTTACGTGATTACCATCACGCATATATTCCTCGAAAGGGTAGGCAGACTTGTCCTACCAATCACCGCGCAAGGTGCATTCCGTCGCATGTCATTTCACAATTTGACGGTTTCAGTTTACAATTTCGCGAGGTAGAATATAATCTAGCTGTTTTACGATTTTAAGATAGATAGTGGTACTTACATCTTTGGTCCATTTCCTAGCGCCTTTATCAATAACTTCTTGATTGGCTGTAGATTACATTCCACCTGCAAACGAGAGAACGTTGAGATAAGTGATGCATTGTCTATCATCATTCATTGATAGTTGTTTCTGTCTATTCTATGAAACAAACATGCCAAATCACAAATATTTGATATTTATTTCTATGAATAGATCTTTTAAAGACGATTTTACAAGTCCATGCTTAATTTTTATGAGCTAGATGGTCTCATCATTATCTATTTGACGACCTTATCGACATGACAGAAGGCGTGTGGTCGCATAATTAGTTTATTTTTGACAGGGTATTAGAACTGTCAAGGATTTGTTTTGAGAAGAAATACCGCAACAAACTGAAAGAATCATTATCTCTTTTAGTAATAGTATTATGAGATTTGCTAGTTGTACTCTTTTTCAGGACAATATCTTAACAGGGATTCTACAGAGAGTCATAGGAACTAATATAGTATGTTCTCGGTCCAGCGTAAAATTGAAATGTATATAAATACGTTATTTTTTATCTAATTTGAATTTTGTTGATCTTAAGAGGAGTTTCCTCGCGAACGCAATAATGTTGCAATGTTGTCGTTGTCTCTATCCCTCACGATGCGAACGCATGCCCGAGAGGCGAAACAACAATACATTTGCAACATTTTCGCGTGTATTTCTTGTTCCGAAATTTGGAGATTACTCTTTTAATATAGTTATTACGTAGATATTTTTTTTTGTAAAAGGATATTCATTACATTATCTGGGTTCCCCATGAGTCAAAATGGTTCTGTATTGATGCATTATCTTGAAATTGAGTCGTTTTTATCGAAAATTAACAATCTTTGAGCTCGCATAACTTTTAACCATAATTATATTGAAATGAAGATTTACATTCAACGAACACGTACTTTAACGATAAGATTGTTATTGCAAAATTTCAAAGACTTTCATTTGTTAATATTCAAGATAAGATTGAACTACATTTGTATGAAGCGCGGAGCGGATACTACTATGAGGTGAGTGAGTGAGTGACCTGTTTGAAGCTCTCCCGGTCGTCGGAGGCGGGCGCGATCTTCATGAGCGCCAGCACGTAGTTGTGGTAGAGGAAGACGTGAGCCACCGGCGCCAGCAGCAGGCGCGGCAGGTAGTACTTCACGGCCAGCCTGAAGCCGTGCCCCGCCGTGTCCAGCCGCTCCGACAGCTGCACAACACATTACTACTAAAATACTCATTTTCAGCTGCGTCTTAATATAATAATGAATATAACATAACATACCATCACGCCTGTATTCCCCGAAGGGTTAGGCAGAGGTGTACTTAATGTACACCCACAGTTCGCCGGTATGTTTGGGTCCCATGTAATAGGGGGCGAGCCTATTGCCATTCACCGGGCACAAATCCAGACTCCGACCTGCTACTGAGAATTTCATAGAAAAACTCAATAACACTTTGCTCGACCTGGGGATCGAACCCAAGACCTCTAGCGTAGCAGTCGCGATTGAGACCACTAGACCAACGAGGCAGTCTATAAGGCATAATGAATATCTTAATGACAAAATACTATTAAAAGATTAATTTATAATAATAATACTTCCATTCGACCATACCAATTGTGCAACACACCATTGTGCAACATATATATATTTTAAATAACTCAACAATAATTGATATATCAACATTACTATAATAATAATAATATGTGTAATATACAAACAAATAAATTTCTATGTCTATAAGGCAAAACATAGCACACTAATCATGTAATACTAATTAAGATCAATATGTATTACTGTGCGAGCGACCAGGACTAACAACTAATCTATTTACTTAAAACTATTATTTTTATTTATTTATTTTTATATACTTTTTTTGTATTTTTATATTTTTTACTTTTATCTACTGCTATGCACAATGCTCTGCAGCTTACTCGACAGAGCTGTGAGCGCGAGTAACCAAATAGAAGGGATATTAATTGATCCCCTATATTTGACTACACCCAGACATACGAACTAGACTACTTTTAACTTTTTTGACTTTTGCACGACATCCAAACCAGACCAAGACAACCAAGACAACGACTGACAAACGAGACAGACCACAAAACAATGCCTGGTTAGTCGTTGTTCCGCTCAGCTTATATACTCTCGTTGTGAACGAAACCATAGTGTCATCTAATTCGATCTTAACGCCATCTAGTTACACCTTTGAAACTAAATGACGCTTAACTAATTAAATTAACTCTAACAACACTCCGCCGCCTAGGACATTAAGTCCTAGCAACTGTCTGGTAGTCTACAAATCTTGCCTATGGATCGTTGAAATATACCTGAGCTTGTACGAATATCATACATACGAGTGTATCCATCACTTCCCGGATATTTTTTAATAACTCCACCAAGCTTCCCTTACTTTTTCTGCACAAAATGGGTCCAGTAAAATCGACTCCACTAATCAAGAAAGGTCGAGAGGGATTTACATCAGGTAAGTTACCCATAATCTGATGTCCTGTTTTGGCATTGTACCTCGCACATTTTGTACATTTTCTATAAAATCTTTTTATGGTTTGACCTGCTTTTATAATCCAATATTTACTTCGTAGGTATACCGTCATCAGCTGTGGACCACCATGTAAAGTCTCTATGTGGGCTTCTTTTAGCAATAGAGGTACAAGTGCATTATTTTTAGAAAGTATAATTGGATGTTTTCTAAATACCTCGATATCAGCGTGCTTCAATCGCCCCCCGACGTGTAATATTTCATTATTATCAAGATAAAGATTCAACGGTAGCAATGGCCTAATTTTCTTAATATTACTCTTGTCTTTCAACGCTGTTATCTCTTCGGAAAACTCGGCATCTTGAGATGTCTTTATACATAAGGTAAGTGCTTCTTCTTTTTCTTCACAGGTAATATAATTCGGTAATTTTAACTGTTTATTTTTTTTCAGGATATGCAGCCATCTTTTACAGTAAGCTACAATGTGAAGCAATTTCTGCAGAGACGAGTATTTCTTCAATAAGGTAAGTATTTCATTTTCACTATTATTTTCAATGCTAGTAAGAACACATTTAACTGATTTTCTTTCTTCAATGTGGGTATCAGGTATTTCCGTGACATTTAATTTAAAATCAGAACTTTTCAGATAATCAAGCCTAGTCCACCATATATGACAGTCCTTCATCTGACTGGGCTTAATTCCTCTTGAAGCAACATCCGCAGGATTTTCCTTTGACCTTAAATAATACCAAGGTATGTTTGTAGTTCTTATTTCTATTACTCTATTTTTTACAAAAGGTACCCATCTATTAGGGTCTCCATTAATCCAGGCAAAACAACTTGAGAATCGCTCCAAGCAAATGTTTGAGAACTAGGTATTTCAAGGGTTAAACAAGTATGCTTCAGTTTTTGCATGAAAGTTTTAGCTACAACAATTGCTGGAGCCAACCAGCCCATCGGATCAAACAAAGATGCTATTTGACTTAAAACGTTCCTTTTTGTCAACAGGTAGTCTTCATTGCATGATCCAAACTTTTTCTGAGAAACCTGTAATCTATCATCTTCTATCATCCATTGTATACCTAACGTTCCAACACTACTTTTTTCATACATCATAATTTCTTTCTCTACTATACGACTACGGTCAATTTCTCTCATAAACTTTTTACTATTTGAATACCATTTTTGTAAATGAAAACCTCCTAATTCTAAAAGACTTGATAGTTCTTTCGCCATTTCAATAGTATTTAATCTTTTCCCTAAGCCCTTTAATCTTTTTATCGCAATTTGTTTTGAGTTTTCTGGCAATACTGGTGTATCTTTCTTTAACGGTAAAGCCACTATGTATCTGCCCGTATTGTCTCTTGTTACAGTTGATGAATAGCATTCTTCGGGCTTGGACTCTAG
The DNA here is from genome assembly GCA_958496365.1 of Subacronicta megacephala. NCBI lineage: Eukaryota > Metazoa > Arthropoda > Insecta > Lepidoptera > Noctuidae > Subacronicta > Subacronicta megacephala. The sequence goes on along the minus strand of OY292541.1, from coordinate 7,422,246 downwards.
GGGAGTAAGAGTGTACTTATTCTCATTTAAATTCTCTACTTCCCAGAACCTTTGTTGCATTTGATCTATATTCACACTTGTATGCATGCTAACAAACGTTGAAATATGACTATCTGAACCAAAGACACCTCCAGAAAGAATCCACCCTAATTGAGTTTGTTGTGCTACTGGTGATCCTGGTTGACCTCTTATTAATCCTGCCATTACGATCTCTGTGAATACATTAACGCCTAAAAGGAGATCGATCTGACCAGGTGTATGATATGTTGGGTCTGCTAACTTTAAATTACTTAAGTGGTCCCACTGAGTATGAGACGTTATCTTGGAAACCGGCATAATGTCTGTAATTTGTTTAATAACGTAGGTGGTAAACGTAATCTTAAAACTATTATTTGTTCTTGATGACAACTCTATCTCCACCGCGTGCTTGATCGGCGTAGACATTTTACCTACCCCTTGTACTTCTCCTTGAATAAAACTGCATTTCAATTGTAATTTTTTCGCTGCTATTTCAGTTATAAAAGACTCCTGCGAACACGGATCTACTAATGCTCTAACTGATTGAAGCCCCTTTCCAGTGTGAATATTTACTATGGCAGTGGCTAGTAAGGATACTTGATTATGTGTAGATACATGCGACAAGATAGTATTCTCCAAATCCTTACTTGACTCCGCGCTCGATGCTGAAGGGGTTGATGAAACATTATCTGGTTTGGCTTCACTAGATATTTGTCTGTGCAAAAGTGAATGATGTTTTTTATTACACCTACGACATCTAGTCTGATGTCGACAATCCTTAACACTATGTCCTGGCCACAAGCAATTAAAACATAAACGCTGATTCTGAACGAACTCCGATCTATTTTCTACACTAAGATTAGCAAATTCCTTACAATTAAATATTAAGTGGTTGTTTTTGCAAAACACACAAACAGTAGACTTAGTTTCAGATGCAGTATGAAAAGATTTTGAAGCAACATTACGCGAACTACTAGAACTACTGTGATGCATCACCTCCAAGACACGGAACCTTTTTTCTAGAAACTTCAGGAACAACTCCAATGTAGGCAACTCCTCTACCGGTAAGTCATTTATTTCTTCTTCCCAAAGTTTGTGAGAATCAACATCTAATTTGTTAACTATAATATGAATAACAAGCGGATCCCAATTATCCACATTAATATCTAAATTTTTCAAACTGCTTATGCACTCTTTTGTTGTGTCTAATAACTCTTTTATTCCTTTAGAAGATTCACTCGACAATTTTTTCTGACCAAAAAATCTATTAAATATATTATTTATGATAATACGCTTATTATTGTATCTCTGTTTCAGGGTGTTCCAGGCTAAATCATAATTTTTATCCATTACTGTGATATTCTTCAAGAGCTGAGCTGCTTCTCCAGTAACACTACTCTTTAAGTAGTGAATTTTCTGAACATTGCTTAACGACTTATTACAATGAATGAGAGATGTATACAAATCTTGAAAAGTCCCCCAATCATCATAATTTCCACTAAACTGTGGAATGTTTATTTTAGGCAACTTCACCTCTTGACTTGTACAGTTTTCTTTAGGTTTTGTGGATACTGCAGAAGACGATTCCAAGGACTCCATTACCTCAAGCATGTGACACTTCGCCATGGTGTATTCTTCTTCACCCTTAGAAAATAAATCTTCCACAAAATATGCATCCACTTTTTTTTGTTCCCTTTTAACTGTCCTAAGGATTTCCATATGAGTACTACGAAATGATTCCCAATATTGATCGAGCGTATCACCTTTAATTTGAATATATGACTTAGACAACCGCGCCTTGGGGCTTTTCTTAAAATTCGTAGCAAGTCTTGAAATCGCATCTAGCGTATTTTCTTGCAACGAATACAAGCCGTCCATTTTAGCGACTATATTAATTTACAGTTTGTTCGAAATAAGTAAGCCGATCGGAAGTTAGCCGTTTTCTGGGGTCGCGCAGTTACAGTCGCGTAATAAAGTGTTAGCGTTCGGAAACGTTTTCAAATAATTTCGAAAATAAGATAAATAATTTGTTAACATTACGTGTAATATTGCTGGATTGCTTTATTGATAAAATCCATACTTGAATTTTCACAAAATAATTAAATTGTCATTTAAATTTTAAATAGTCCACAGATTTGCAAAACAGTGTTGCGTTTAGGCATTTTTCAGCAAAAAGAAACAAGCACAAACCACAATAATACATCAGAAATGAGAAATAACAAAAACAATATCCAAGAACTAAACAACAATAACGTCAAAATAAAAACAACGCGTAGCACTTTTGGCACTGACTGTGTACTTGCACTGGGGGAGCGAGACAGAATTATGCATCAAACACTAAGGATTGAGTGAAACAGCGAAGAGGCGCTGACCCCGCCCCTCGCGCCATTACCACGCATGCGCGCTACTGATTTTGTCGTAAAAATGACTGCTGCGCAGCGACTTGCAGACTACTTCCGATCGGCTTACTTATTTCGAACAAACTGTAAGTCGCCTGAACGAATCACAACCGACCCGAACTGTTGAGTTTTTACTCACAATGACTTGCACAAACTGGAGCCGTTCAATGATATCCGCCGAATTTAATATTCACGGATCACGGCTACGAAGGACCAAAAACTATGTGCGAGCGACCAGGACTAACAACTAATCTATTTACTTAAAACTATTATTTTTATTTATTTATTTTTATATACTTTTTTTGTATTTTTATATTTTTTACTTTTATCTACTGCTATGCACAATGCTCTGCAGCTTACTCGACAGAGCTGTGAGCGCGAGTAACCAAATAGAAGGGATATTAATTGATCCCCTATATTTGACTACACCCAGACATACGAACTAGACTACTTTTAACTTTTTTGACTTTTGCACGACATCCAAACCAGACCAAGACAACCAAGACAACGACTGACAAACGAGACAGACCACAAAACAATGCCTGGTTAGTCGTTGTTCCGCTCAGCTTATATACTCTCGTTGTGAACGAAACCATAGTGTCATCTAATTCGATCTTAACGCCATCTAGTTACACCTTTGAAACTAAATGACGCTTAACTAATTAAATTAACTCTAACAATTACCTATATTAAAAATGCAAATAAATAATTTGATTTCGAAAGAATGAGAAGTAAAATGAGCTCACCACGGGGTCGTCGACTATATTCTGCAAGGCTTCCCGAGACTCCCTCTTGGTCACTATGTTAGCGTAGCGGACGTATGCACGGAACTCTTCTACCTCTGCCAACTCTGCAAATTAATAGATATTGTGTAAATGTTTTTATGGATTGGCAACACTGTTCCCCTTCGTCCGTTCAACATCGAAACATATGTATGACTATATGTATAACTAATATTATAAAGAGGAAAGATTTGTATTTTTGTATGTAACAAATAAACTCAAAAAGTATTGGACCGATTTGAAAAATTCTTTCAGTGTTAGATAGCCCATTTATCGAGGAAGGCTGGGCACGGGTCTCCTCTCAGTACGAGAGGGATAAGGCTGCAGTCCACCACGCTAGCCTACTGCGGGTTGGCAGACTTCACACGCCGTCAAGAAAATCACTCAGGCATGCAGGTTTCCTCACGATGTATTCCTTCACCGTAAGCGCGTGATAATTATCAATACGCACATAACTTTGAAAAGTCAGAGGTGCGTGCCTTGGATTCGAACTCGAACCCTTTGACTTGTCAGTCCAATGGTGTTACCACTAGGCTATCACTGCACTTTTTTTTTCATGTACATGCACATGGACATGGACGGCGTACCTTCGAAGCAGCTGCCGATGTAGGGCGTGGGCGAGTCCTGCGACATCTCCATGGCATCCTCGAGGTTGCCCAGCAGCGTCACCGTCAGCTCGTAGATGTCCACTATGTTGCCGAATATTAACGATATTGCCTGCAAACAATTGCACATACTTAGTTATATTATAAATAATGTAGCTCAAAGTTTGGATTTGTGCCATTGTATACCAGTAAATCTCTGCCTCACCCTGCGGGGATATAGGCGTGATAGCGTGGTATGTTATATTGTAAGAGGGGTGACGAATGTAAACAACGTCAAGACTATAAAAGCCGACGTAAGTGCGGCGGCCGGTACCTGGCTGGAGGCATTCGGTGCCTCGCCACCTATACTCCATTTGGTTAGGTACTTAACTAAAGGTAAACAATAAAAATGGCGGCGTTCAGGGCTCTTCAACCTTTATTCCAATGGTATCTTATGAATTGGAAGTTAAATTAATCACAACACATCTAACAATCAATAAAAACAACGAACAAACAAAACTATAACTAAATAATACAATTTACGGCAAAAGAAACACAAAAACGAACGAAAGTACAAACTGTTACGAATGGCGTCTGGTTACCCGACTAAGTATAATATCGGTTAATTATTTTGCCGCGCTTCCTCGCGCTACTACTTCTTAATTTTTTCGAGTTATCAAAAGTGTATTATGTAGAAAAAGGTTCTGATTTCCTGTCTTTTTAGATTCTTTCTAGTAGGCACATTGCAATACTTTATGACATAATTATCAGATTTGATTTATTTATTGGTCGCAAGCTTAAGAATTTATAATTACCATTTAATATTAAACAAAGAAGTAAAATATGCTAGTATAGTAAAGGAAAAATATTTTTAATTGATTAAATAATTTATTTTGGTTACGTTTTGTTTCAAGATGAAAAATGGCCCTATAGAAGAACCTTTTTTATGATTTGTTTACCTTTAGTTAAGTACCTAACCAAATGGAGTATAGTTCGGTTAAGTTGTAAAAGTTCCCTGAACTAACAACTAAGTCCGTTACAAAAAAAAAAACGGCGGCCGGTCACTTATAATCGTGACTTCGTGCGGAGCGGACGTCTACTATCACATTAGATTAATTAGGTTCTAATCAATGTTAAATTTTTGATTGTCATTTTTGGTGTATTATTTTTTCAATCGATCCACTTCTGGTTGGTTGTTATGTTATATTTTTAACATGACGTTATTTTGACATTACATACAGACATTCCATTTGTATATGTCGTATCCAGACGAAAAATGAAACGAAAGCACGCCATCTAGCCGACGTTAGCTGCAACTGGCGCTTACGTCACGCATGGCGCGATGTCGGGTGGGGCGCTAGACAGAGTCGTCGCGTTATCGATCGCTAGAGCGCGGCGCACATTCGTTGCCCGACTTGCCCGGCTCCGGTGCGATACAGACGTATCGGAAGTTAGCCGTTCCGAACTACCGCGGTGATAAAATCATTTAATTAAGTGCTTTAATAAATTAATATCGAAATTAGTAAACAATATATTAAGAAATGTGAAACATATACGACTCTAATTATCTTTACACTTACTGTTTCCATTAAAATTTACCACTTCTAAACCACTTGCAGACAACTTCCGATCGGCTTACTTATTTCGAACAAACTGTACGGAACTGTCTCGTTTCATAAGCTGCATACCTGCTATAAGTGTACCAATGTTGTCTTGGAAATTGATTAAAATTATTCTACTGTATTTGCTATCAACGCTATCAACATGTCGCAAGAAAATAATAATATCGGCCCTTCTCCGTCATATAGATAAAAGAGAAAATTGGGTAATAAATTTATTTATCTCATGAAATCTAATTCAACTCTATACGGACTATTATTATTTTTCACTTTTTCTCTGTCCATCGAAAGGTTGTCTGGCAGATATGGCTTATAACGATAAGACCGTCATTTAGTTTAATTATGTCCTTATAAATGTAGATATATTATGGTGTACAACTATGGTGTACAATAAAGATTATTCTATTCTATTCTATTTCAACTAGTGAAGGGCGATATTTATTGATCTAAATGTGCAGTTACCAGACTATCTCTGTCAAGTATCTTCTCGAGCTCGTCCTTGAACACCCTGATGATGAGGTTGAGGTCCCGGAGGAAGTTCTTCTCGTCGGTGAGCAGGTCCCTCACCAGCTCCACGTAGGACAGGGAGCCGCGCCGACCGCGCTTCTCACTGCCGGCACCGGACGACTCCGACGAGGCCAGCTCCGACTCCTGGTAGAACATGTCCATCAGCACCTGGAGAATGAAGATATGGTAGGTTAGTGATGGTTCAAAGGTAATATTTTTATGTTCCAAGTTTCTTGCTATGTAAACTGGACCATTTTTAGCTGAACTGGACGGCGCTCCACACTCACCGTACGAAACGCAACAGTATGCATACTGGTACTTGACGTCGATATTCTGTGGGAGGGTAGTACTTCCCCGGTCGTGCCGACACATTCATGCTGGCATGTAGACACACCAGCAGGCACTATATCTATCTTCAGCTTTATAACTAATATTATAAAGCTGAAGAGTTTGTTTGTTTGTTTACTTAAACGCGCTAATCTCAGGAACTACGGGTCCGATTTGAAAAATTCTTTCAGTGTTAGATAGCCCATTTATCGAGGAAGGCTATAGGCTATCATCACGCTAAGACCAATAGGAGCGGAGCATAAATGAAAAATGTTGCAAAAACGGGAAAAAATTAAAAGCAGAAAAGCCGAGAAACCACGCGGGCGAAGCTGTAGGTGGAAAGCTAGTTTTGAATAAGTGAAACAACAGTGTCTGGACCTTGTCCGCGCACATGGCGGTCCTGATGTCGCGGCAGGTGATGGTGTCGTAGCCGGACTTCTGCGAGATCTTCTTCACGTAGTTCCCGGTGAGCCGCAAGATGTCGCCGCTCATGAACTCCAGGATCGCCGTGATGAACTGGGAAACCGACGCGTCGATCTTGTACAGCAGCACCTCCTGTTAATAACCGACAAATATTTTACATTGTACGCACGGCTACACACCAAGCTATACAAATCCAGTTAACGCTGGCCTCTTGTTGTACAGAAAGCCTATACAATGAGAGATCAGTTTAAACTGGAAATGCACAGCTTTACCTGCAGCCGTGCGAACTTGTCGTAATAGAAGAAGTTAGATCCTTCTTTATTGGCAAGACTAGCCACCTGATGGTAAATAGTCATCGCCGATCATGGATCCCTGATCGCCAATACGTTGGCGACTCTAATACCCTATGGACTGCAGACTACCGGAACCGAGTGGATGCCAAACATATGCCAAGGTAAGGTCAAATAGACTCCTGCGTAAGACCCCAAGGGGTCCTGTCACCGAGAAATTTCTATAATTTCTTGTCTCTTACGAGATACAATTTGTTTAAAATAACTATGCTTGTCTGAAGTTGTCTGCAAGTGGGTTTGCAGTGGTAAATTTTAATATAAAGACTCCGTATAAAGACAATAATTGGGGTTTTAAATATTTCGCGTTCGTGATTATTTTCTTTACTAATTTCGTTATCTTTACATGGTATAAAACAAAGTTGCTCCCGCTGTTTGTACATACGCTTAGATCTTTAAAACTACGTAACGGATTTTAATGCAGTTTTCAGAAATATATAAAATGATTTAAGAGGAAGGTTTATATGTAGTATACATGCATATTATAGTAGAGAAGAGTCGATAAACCACGCGGACGAAGCCGTGGGCGGAAATTTATGTATAAAACACTCAATAAAGTGATTTTACCAGCGCGTCAGATCGGAACGACTTACTTCAGACGAGCAGAGGTATTTCGAACAAACTGTATCTAATTGACTATAGACTGCCTCGTTAGTCTAGTGGTTCCAATCGCGACTGCTACGCTAGAGGTCTTGGGTTCGATCCCCAGGTCGAGGAAAGTGTTATTGGGTTTTTCTATGAAATTCCCAGTAGCAGCTCGGAGTCTGGATTAATGCCCGGTTTGGCAAGGCTCGCCCCCTATTACATGGGACCTAAACATACCGGCGAACTGTGGGTGTACTTTAAGTACACCTCTGCCTAACCCTTCGGGGAATACAGGCGTGATGGTATGTTATGTTATATATATGTATCTATTTGAATGTCTGTGAACAATTGTATTCTAACCCATATGGGGTCCGCACTTGCTGCTTATTACTTCTTGCCTTATCCATGCTCATAGATCTTGTCAGCTTGTCATACACACTCATTAATATACTCAGGTTTGTTCTGCTGGAAAATAGGATTTTTAGAAACATTGGAAATACTACGGTGCAAGGATAGAACCAAACCGTAATGTAATTTTTTATTACTATACGTAAAAAAAATTTTATTTCGTAAACTGCAGCATGTCAATTTAGAATTCAAAGATCGTTAATTTGTCGGCACGGTAAAATCTAAAGCGTGGAATTCACTAGACGGACATGCCCGCCCGCGCCATGCCAAACTGGTGATATAAAATCTCAAAGATTTAACAAACTTGACAATAAGATGCTGTTTATGCATAGCAAGCAAGCTGTCAAATGCTTTATCGATCGATGAAACATAATATTATACATCCATGTCAACGGTTCCATGCAAGCACCACTAGATAGACAAAATAAGTGAAGGAAAGGAGAAAGAGTGTCACAGGGAGGGATGTAAAGGGGGGGGAAACAAAGATTTAATCTCGGTTCTTTTTTAAAGAATACTTGAACTAGAAATATATATTTTTTTTTAATAATTTTGTCGCCTTACAGAATAATATTCGTTTTTTTTTGTGAAGGAAAAATACGGCTGCGGGCAGGATTCGAACCTGCATTTTCTGGTTCAGAAAACCAGACGCTATGACCGCTAAGCCACCGCGAGTCCCATCCGCCAGGTCGGAACAATTTTTTAATTGACGTCTTTGAGGTGACGTCTGTGACATCTGTTGAAATGCAATGTTTGCTTCTCAACCGACATAGCTTGCAACCGCATGATCGCAAGTCCAACGCCTTAGCCATTAGGGCTACCGCAGCTTCGACGCACTTAGCTATTATATACCTTCTGCAGCAAGTGGTGCAGCTTGTCGTAGGGTATCAAGGGCTTGCGGCGCTTCACTGCCGAGGAGACCAGCTCGCGCGCCTCCGTGATGGTCCACTTGTCCAGCGGGGTCGGGAACGTACGGGCGACCCTCTCCTCCACATCCTGGAACATTACATGCCATCACGCCTCTACTCCCCAGAGGTGTACCAATGTACACCCACAGTTGGCCGCCATGTTTACTGCTACTATACTATAGAAAAACCCAATAACACTTTGAACCGGGAATCGAACCCAGGACCTCTTGCGTACCTAGCAGTAGCTAGTAGTGCTACATGCTCTGTGCTCATTAGTGGTTGCCTTCGACTAATGAGCACAAAGCATGTAGCACTGTGAATGTATTATTTTGTTTTTTTAATGTGTATCATTTAATGGCATCCCTTAAATAAATAAATAAATAAAATTTAATATAATTAATGATCTGTGCGTCTTTAAACAACAAGTGAATCGGTTTTTTTCTAGGCAAGAGCGCTCCATCGTATATCGCAGTGTCGCTTAACATCAGGCGACCAGGCGGTCAAGCGTAGGCCCATCATGAATAATAATTAATAATAACTACTAATTAAAAAATTTAGAAAACCCCCCATATTTGCATTATATCTCGATCGATTTGCATCAAACATAGCCAAGTACCCTTCCCACTTTCAAACGAAATGAAAATCGGTTCATCAATTCGGGAGCTACGATGCCACAGACATACACACACTGTGACACACCCACAGACACGTCAAACTTATAACACCCCGTCGTTTTTGCATCGGGGGTTAAAAAGTGAAATTCCACCATGCGGTGAATAGCTGGTGTTAGTGGTCACCTGTACAGTAAGCGGCGAGGGCACCGCGCACAGTATGGACAGCAGTCGCAGACACAGCGACTCCACATACTGGAGGGCGCTCTCCTCCGCTGTGAGGGTCGGGTGGTAGTACTCCAGAACCTGCAAAACATTTAACAACTGATTAGTATCCCTCTGACATGGGGAGTAGCTGTGAAGTATCTCTCCTCCACACGGTAACCATCAGGAAACTCAAATGGAAATGGACAGCTCATACCATTAGAGGGAAAGGCGAATGGGCAAAAACTATAATGGATTGGTCCACCAGTAACAGGGAAAGGAAATAAGGCAGGCCATTCAGAAGAAAGGTTGATGCAATAAAATTGGCGGCAGGAAGCACATGGACAACAATAGCCAACGATAGGGAAGAATGAAAACAGTTGGTGGAGGCCTTTGTCAACAAATGGCAAACAGACAGAGATGCTGAGGAACTGATCTCATGGTATGGTATGGTATGGTACAGGGGGCTATTTTCCGCAACTCCACGACTTAGCGCGTATTTTGCATGTGGGAAGATGTTGTGTTCATTCAAACCACCCCAACTCCTCGAGAAAGGCCGACAAGCGCCCAACAGATCTCATAGACTGATAATTAGTACCTATGATATTGAAACTGTCCGAATAAAGGCTATAATAAATATCTCTCCTCCAAATATCTAAATTTGGAGGAAAATTAGAATGAAATATAGTAACAAATAGAGAGAAATAAAATTTCAACCTCAGTTAGGATTCAAACTTGCAACCTGTGGTCACTGGCCTGTGTTGTCGAATTTGATGACTCAATTGCAAAATTAAACGACATCAGTAACATCTATAGTCTATTGATGACACATAATAATGTCATGGTTACTGACATAGTTTAATAAGCTCTCAAAATAGAGATAGATTGAACCTTGGAAAAGGATATAGACTACCTTTGTCTCACAATGCTTACTCATGCAAGTGAGATTGCTGGCAACAGCTACTTCACCATAAAAATAAAATCCTGTGATTAACTTCAGTAAGTTTGAGTTAATTAGTAAAATCTACCCTAGATTTTATTCCCATTGGTGTAAAAGTAACAATAGTTATTTTCCTAAATAATAAATGCAGTCATAAATTGTTTCTATTATTAATTGGTCCTAAGCATCACTGCTGCGGTTGAGCAATGTGTTTTCCTATGAAATTCTCAGTAGCAGCTCAGAGCTTGGATATGTGCCATTTGAAAAGTAATAGAAAATGTGGGTGTACCTACATTAGTAGACCTCTGCCCAACCCTTTGGAGAATACAGGTGTGATGGTATGTTATGAATAGCAATAGGCTGGATTAGATGTGTGACCTAAAAATACTGACAAACTGGATATAACATTAAGTACACCTCTGCTTAACCCTTGGGGGAGAAAAGGCATGATGGTGTTTTGTTATAATAAATTGTTTAAGGTGAGTGCAGTGCACCATAGCGATGGGTGCACCATAGGGGCGCCCTGTATATTGCGTGTTTGTCTGAGATCCAAAACTGTAGCCAGGAATATTGAGTGGAATTGATAAATGCCACTTACATAATGTTAGGTGGCCTCTAACACCCCGGACATAAAGCTCAAATTCAAACAAGTCACAATGCATAAATACAAATATTGACTTTCAAGCAGAATCTGTTAACAGTTAAATAATACATAATAATATCCAGACGAATATTACAATTGCAAATGTAACTGTTTGTGTTCCCTTTTTATACCTAAACTTCAGAACAAATTTAGATGAAAAAATAAATAAACAACAAGTAATCTCTTCGGGATTGCATGCTACTGCAGGTAAAGGATTCAAAGTACATAATAAGTTTCTCTGTCTATTTACACTTTTAGCAATTTCATATTTATTTTTAGCCTTTATTGTCCAACTCTTGAGCAAAGTCCTTACATTACACAAAATTGTCTTTTTTAATTATAAATTTTGTGCTGGAGGATCATATAACAGTTTTTTTTTAATATTTTAAAAACTATTGTGTATATGTGTACAGGCCCGGATTAAGTTTTTTTTATTGGATAACTCTGCAAACTAGCAGGTGATCATTGCCACCCATAGACATCAGCAAAACTAAATGAGTATCAGATGTGTTGCCAAAGCCTATTTAAGGAAAAGGGAAGGAGAAAAGAAGAAGGCAGGGGACTGAGGGAAGAATTACCCCTCCAGCACTCCACACTCACTGTATGAGATCTAAGAGTATGCATATTGCTACTTGACATCTATATTAAGTGGGACTAAAGTACTTCCCCAGTCATGCGGACCCATTCATGCTGCCATGTAGACATGCCAGTGCGTCACTACTACAAGGGATATTGGTTGTTGTTGTTGGATGGAAGAGGAGTCTTATGACTTGTATTGCCTGCAGTCTTTTTTTTATGTAAAGGCTGCACCTTTACATGGCTTGAACAATATCTAAGTTTTCATTCACATCAATAATTTTTAGTCATTGGCAATTTTGATTATAATTATTTTTATTAAGAAAATCTCATTGAACTTGTATTAGTTCTATGATTGGACTAGTGTCATATAACGGAAAAAATCGAATTCCTAAAAATTTACCAAGGTTATCCATTATTGTAGTTTACCAAAAAATTACAAATTTGAAATACCCAATTTCACAGTTTTGAGCAATTCCACGAAACCAAACAACACGATGACAGTGCGATCATTTACAATCGGAATTACTACTGATTCTGTTTGATAAGCTATCAGAAACCTTGAACGCAACCCACTCTCAATACTATCTCTAAAATCAAAGTTTACTAACATCTAGCCCTCACTCATAGCTTCAGACCTTTGGTAACCAGATTTCTTAGGAGATTTCAAGAGTTTAACAATCTCTACAGAGACATTTACTGAATATTTCGTGGATATTTTAAAGAATAGGTCCTTACAAACTTCGTCGTGCTCACCTTTCGAATAGGATTTAATAACACACCCCGCCACTTATCCACATTCTCAGGGTCTTGGAAGTCGTACCCTCGCGTCTCCTCCACTGTCGGTAACATTTTACCAATATGCCCCGCGCCGAAATCATGTAAACACTAATGTTATCACTGTGACAAAACATAAAGCACCATTTCTGGTTTCACTTATACTTAGCAGCTTCCTCACTCCTTTAAGAAGGCTTAAATACACACAAAGACGTTAAAACTATTTGTTTCACAAGTTTTTAGATATAATGTCTAATTGCTAAATTGAATTTAATTGAAAAATATATTCTTTGATTCATTTGGTCGGCTAAACGACGCCATTTTCAATTTATTTATCATTGGTTTTGCTGAATGCTGCGTTCTTCAGAACAATAGGTGCGTTCCTTTCTCGTACAGTAATCCATAGACAAGTTTCTCCGGTTCATGTTCAATAAAATTATTCTTGAAGTTTTATACAATACTAAATAAGTATGAGTTTATTATGCTCACGCTTACTAAACAAGAATTTGTAAACCAAGCGAAGCTAGGTGTGAAGCTAGGTTAAGCCTGGTCCCCAGCGAGCTTGTGTTTCGCTTTACACAATATATGAAAACAACTTCGATCGAAGGAAAACACCAATAGATTTTACGTTTTTTTGTGTTACGAATTTTAAAAACAAATAGCGAAAATTGGAAAAAACAGGTTAATATTTAATCAATTATTTTTAAGCAATATCCTGAAACTTGCAACTAAGTCCCTCACTTGACGTTCGTTATAAAAAAAAAGACGTTGACAATTAATTGACAAATGAAAAATGAATGACAGGCGATGAGGCGACAGCTGATTCAGATTTGATTTGATGTTGATGATGTTCGTGTTTTTGTGATTTTATTAACTTTGAAACTACAAGTAAAATGATGTTCAGAATATTCTTCGGTACTTTATTATACACAACAGCGCTTTGTACAAAACAGAGCATCAGTGACGGGAATAAAAGAAACTTCATCTATGATACGTAAGTAAAATACAATATTGACTTTGTTTACATCTTGAAAGTGGGGTGAGATTGTGTATTTTTTTTTCAAATGGGGTTTTGGGGAGGAACACTTATAGATGTTAGGATACTGATGAATTTTCGCAGAGATATAATGTATCCTCATACTTTAATGCTTCTAACTGTGTGTTATTTGCGAATTTTACGACATTAGATCCGGGGAATTCCCCACCGCTTAAATATAGCTTTCTATTGGTGAAAGAATTATAAAAAAATCTGTTCAGTAGTTTCAGTTTACCAATTACAAACAAATCTCTGCATCTAGGCAAGCAGAGTGTAGGACTCCCGTTAGCCAGATGGCATGACGACTTCCGAAGGCAGCTGGCAGTGACTGGATGAGGAAAGCCAATCTGGTTCTGTGGTGTTCACTAGGCGATGCTAGTACTAGGCTAGGTGATGATGATGATGAAAAAATATTTCCTCTTTATAAGCTCCAATATACCTACTACAATATATGCATTGATACCATTTTGATGTGAGTCACAAAATACCACACAATGTAACATTGATAGAAAGACCTGGAGTGAAACATCTTGTTTGAAAATGAAGGGCAAGACATGTAATATTGCACCCCTCCCTGAAAGAAAATCTGGATCCTCCCATGCTACCAGCTATAAATCTTCTTCCAAAGGCTCCCAACCATTTTACCATCAACTACTTTGTTATTAGTCATAAAGCTGGGACCACATTATTTTAACCCATTCAATGCTGAGGCCGCCCATCGGCGTCTGAAATAACTTATATTCAAATGCCGAGGCCGCCTTTCGGCGTCCAAAATATCTTAATGCTACATGCCGAGGCCGCCCATCGGCGCCTTGATTTCAAACTTATTTATCTAGGCCAAAAATCAATTAAAAGAATTGAGATTTTTGTAAATGATTAATTTTACCATAATTAATGCATAGCCAAAACGGTTTGTAGATATCTAAGGTTTTGAAAAAAACTAATTCTTAACTTACATGCCGAAGCCGCCCATAGGCGTCTCATGTATTTTCAGAGATTACCAACATTTTAATTTTTTTAAACAGTTTTATTGTTGTTATGATATTTGTTTTTTTTAAACGTTGACACATTAGGATTGTTTCCTGTATCGTGGGTGCATTTAAAAACACAAAATATCACACACACACACAAACACTAAGATCCGGATTATTCTGGATCTAAGTGTTTCGATCCCCGCACATAACAAACAGGTAGTCCTACCTGTTTGTTCCGTGCGGGAATCGAACTCACAACATGTGTGTAGAAGCCGATCGCTCAGCCACTACGCCAATCGTGTTGTCAATTTGATAAATTATTAATAAAGGTAATTACCTAGTGGCTCTGGATTACCCGATTTCGGAGAGAGGATAATGTTGTTTCAGTGTTGTATTACAAACATGTCTGGCTCTTTGGGGTATCCTGAAACCTAAACTTTTTATATTTTTATTATATGAAGTGTCGTGAGACTCAAAGTGAATTAATTATTGTATTTAGAAGGTATGTTTATAAGTTATCTGGTTGCCATAGGCTCTGCCTAGTTTGGGATTATGTAGCCGTATCTGAGTTGTCCCAAGATACACAACTTATAACAGAATTCCGAAATAATACTATAAGGGCGTATGAAGTACCTGTAAAAGTACTGTACCTGTAAGTACTGTACTACGCGTAGTATGGTGCGTATTGTACCAGCACAAAGTAATAGCGGCATTTGAAAGGTACGAAATAAATTGTAACCTGTAAGCACATGAAATCAAATGAATTAGCTTGTATGAAAAAAAAAATTGTATTCAATATTTTTCCAGGTGATCCTCTACTTGATAAACATGTCCTTCAGTATTATTTCGTAGGCCTGAAGTAACTGTTATGGTACCCTAAAATAATAACCATGGAAATCAGCCGTACCACAAGTTACTCAGCTTGTTGGGTACGTATTTTCGAAAAATATGTTAAATCTAGCAGTGATAGCCTAGTGTTATATGACCATTGGACTGCCAAGTCAAAGGTCTTGAGTTCAAATCCAAGGCACGCACCTCTGACTTTTCGAAGTAATGTGCGTATTGATAGTTAATTATCACGCGCTTAAACGGTGAAGGAAACATCATGAGGAAACCTGCATGCCTGAGAGATTTTCTCGACGGCGTGTGATGTCTGCCAACCCGCATTAGGATAGCGTGGTGCACTATAGCCTAATCCCTCTCATTGTGCGAGGAGACCCGTGTTCAGCAGTGGGACATATTATGGTTTATGTACCTATATATATAATTATGTTAAATCTAAATTATGGCGTAGGTATCAAAATAATATATATATTTTTGGAATAGAAGTACCTTTAAAAAAATAACAAGTAGCTAAGCCTTAGATAAAACATAATAATATTATGGTAAACAATTAAAACAAAAGAACCGTGCGGTGAGTGGTTTCATTGTTTTCTGTACTCATAATCCGTCTTTTGTCAAAATGTTAACATGGTTTTTATTGTTGCTAAATAAACAAAAAGCCGCCAACTTAACACGTGCATTTTAAAGCTTTGTCGGGATGATGATTTACGATGTTTATTAGTAATTTTGCCGATCGTGGGAAACTAGAAGATTCCCCTTGGAACCCTTTCACTCGCAACTTGACGTTTGTGGTGATCACAGCTCTAGTTTCGCTGAGTGACTTGGATATTCTTTGGCCGCCCTGCCTGATTTAGTGCATCGAGTTGAGAACTTCTCCTCTGCCTAATAGGCATGATGACTGATTTTCAAAAACTGATCTAAAATATTCTTATGTATATACTATTTCCGAAAAATATTTTTTTTCTGCAATTAAAAAAGGTTTTTGATACAAAAATGCGATTTTAATTCAATGTTTTTAAATTAGCGCGAAAACGGTCCCTGGTGTCATGGCGTCTGCTTATGACGTCACTTCTATGTGTTGACATCGTATACAATAGGAGATTAAGGCCAGGTGGTACTGCAAAGCCCACATAAAAATGTTTATAAACTATTTTTTTAAGTGGTAAATAGTAAAATTAAAGTCTGAGAAAATAAATTGATATTGTTGAGTATAATTATATTCTAGGGAACACATACAAGGGTAACACGATTTGATAAAGTTGGCTCGATAGAAAAAAATCACAAAGGTACCTCTTTTTTTGTAATTTTATCTTCCATTTTCGGTTTTATTCTTAAAATAAATGATTTGACATCATGTTTTATTTACTAAAATAAAGTTCATAGATAGCTCGAGAGATTTTACCCGATAGATTTTCTTTATTACATAAAATTTTTAATCGATTATTCAAGTAAGTTACGAGGCGAGACACTGACTGAGCCTGAGCCTCGCCGAATAGATCGTAAATTACCTACTTGAATAATCGGTTCTTCACTCCTACGATGGACCCACATGAGAAATGCAATGGCATGTTTGCAGCCTCCTTGTGAGGCATATAACTTCTTCCTTTACTTCGTCAACTATTAACGTAACTGCATATAACTTCGCGTGGACCTTGTGTTCTGAGCAGATTTTTTATTTAACTATAAGTACATAGATTTCCATCGCGTTTTAACTGAACGTAGCTAATCGCGTCGTCCCCATAAGATGGCCTGGAGGATCTAAAACAAATGAATCGATAGGTAAGCATATTTTATCAAATCAAAACATTATTAAAACTAAACATACGATGCTGTGCTTTTTAAAAGTGATATTATTTTTTTAATTATAGTATAATACAAATAATAATAAATAATACTTACATTGTAGTTTTAACATTTCTAAATTCTGCTGAACAGAAGTCTTTGTTTAATACCAGGAACTGCCCCAGCATTAACAAATAAAATCTGGGCAAATTAAACTGTTTGCCTTGGTAAACCCTTGTTCCATTACTTAATAAGTTCTTACACAAGTTGTAGGACAAAAGCTAAGTAATATTCAATTAGGAAATACTTAATAAACAATTTTAAGCGCGGAGATCGTCGAAATTCGTACGAAATTTACGTGACTGTGACAGTTCAACATAGATGTGACGTAATTGAATCTGATTGGTGTTCAACTGAACATGGCGGACTTGTGTATTTTGTAGTTTTATTTTATCAAATAAATTAATAATCCCGTCTTATAAATAAAAATTAATATTCTTTTCTGAACATATTAATTATATTTCAGTATATGAACATATTATTTTAGTAATTCTTGCTTACCGTCATCATGCCTATTCCTGCCGTTGCCTATGAACTTCCATATCCCGCGCATACCAATTTTGTGTATAGACGCTTTATTTGTGCAGTGTTCTGTGTCACTTAACGGTGCAATAATACTTTGTGAAGGATTGTGACCGGTATTACCTGGTAAGTTATATTTTTATTGTTTTTATACCACCTGTAAGAGAATAAGTGCAAGACCTGAAAGTGTTTTGTTCATAATCAACTGCTGAATCGATTACAGTGGGTTTTAATATGTGTTCATGTTTCCCGAAAAGATTTTACGTTACATTACAATACCTACCTGAAACTACGTCCCTCTGATACATCAATCTGATAGGTACTCTAGTTATGGAAAACTGAAACCTATTTGTACATATTGTTTGTGAATCAATGACTAGGGTTTTGTTATTATAATAATTATAACTCGATATTCTAATTGATATATTCAAGGGCTTCTGCTTTTTTTATTTCCCTTGTGAAAATGATTTAGTAGCTAGTTGATTCTAAGCAAACTACTTTCGAAAATTGCCTTAATGTATGTTATGTACGGTGGGCCGCATATTGCGCATAACACCTAAACTTTGGATAGTACCTACTGATTACGGTGAGCTTGGTGGCTTAAGAACGAAACAAATTTTAATTAAAGTAATACCTACAGGTATTGTCTTTATTTTATAATATTTTTGTAAAATGTTATTGTTATTGTGTTAGGTTGTGATTTTAATAAAAAAACGTTAATTGAAATTTCTTTTCATTTTACTCCCGTACCAACAATGTAAAAACTACACGTTTGGCGTAGCGGCAGAGCGATGGGCTTCTGCGCCACTTGTTGTGAGTTCAATTTCCATAAGGAGCAAATGTAAAATAAAAAAGATGTAAGTATTATGATATACAAATAGTTGTCCCAGGTCTCGGTGTTTGTGTAGATATGTGAGATTTTGCGTTTATAAAAGCACCCGAAATACAGGAAAAAATCCTAGTGTCCGGTATCGTTTAAAAATAAAAGCATTCAAATACTTACATACCTACTTATTTAAAAAATTAGGGTTGGAATACTTATTTATATTTATTTTTAAGAATTTAATTTAACTAAACGTGTGTGTGCATGCACAAACGTGTGATAAACTCATATAAAATTGAAAAAATAATAATAAATAAAATATACATTAAAATAATATTCAAAGAAAACATAAGAAAGGTTGAGCACCTCTGACTTTTTAATAACATCTTTTAAAATATGATTAATTATTAGTTTATAGTATGTTTTAGTTCTTTTTACATAAATATTAGTTGATATCGTCAATAAATATATACACTTAATCAATATTTCGTGATTTTGCTTTATTATAAATAATTTATTAGTTACTTTCACACTTCATCAATATTTGGGTTGGTGATTAATTAAATCGTCGTTGTTTTACCTTAAACAAAATAGAAAACTATGTACCTACTCATTAAACAAAGCACAGTGTGTGTAAACTAGATTAAAAAAATTGCTCACGTCGATATCTATAGACTCGTGCCGAAGACGCCAATGGGCGGCTAAGAATACTTTAACGAGATGCCGTGGACGCCAATGGGCGGCTGCTTCTAAATGTAAGGCGGCATGGGCGGAAAAGCTTACAATTCTAGGGTGGCATGGGGGTAAAGTACTTAATTTCTAGGGAGGCAATGAATGGGTTAACATACTACATCAAACACATATGTACTATATCAATTATTTTTTATGCGGTTCACACATTACTAGTAAATGCTTGTATTATGAGTGGGTTCACGTCGGTAGTGCAATGGCAATTACAGGTAATGGCCTTGGTAGCTTAATTGGTAAAACATCCAGTGTTCTTACACAGAGGGACATAGGTTCAAACCGTGCGCGGGGCTGAATTTTTCTTACATTAGAAAATTCATATCTTTATGAAAAGTAACTCATTTAAAAACTGTTGCAGTCCATAGTTTTATTCTTGTGGTTCACTGGTGGTTGCGTACCCCTGCTTGGGAACCACTGTTCTAGCCTACATGAATATTTCCTTCTAACTTTAACTGGACAGTGAACTGCCTTATTGTTGTAGTGGTTGTAAGCGTAACTTAAATAAGCGTTAGCGTATGTTATTCGCGCGATTCAGGATTTGTTTCGACGTAGTTTAAGTTAGCGTGATAGATGTCGCTACAACTTTATATGAATGTGTACAACACTACTACACGTGTGCCGACCCTTCCGGGGATTACGGGCGTTATGTTCAAATTGTCTACAATTGTACTTTATCTTCATTTCAGGTACAAATATGACACAAGAATCAGTTTGTTTGTCAATAACAGCACAGAACAGGTCATGGAGTTTATTGAGGTATGTTACTTAAGTTAACTGTGTATTTTAATTTCAATTCAAAAAAAGACTTAAGCAGCCCATTGAAAGAATTATTATAATCCGTGCAGTATTTTCAGAGCTTTTCAAACAAACAAATCTTTCCTCTTTTTAATGCGATGTTTTTTAAAATAAACACCGACCAAGTGTGAGTCGGACTCGCGCACGTAGGGTTCCGTACGTATCTATAAAAACGGAAAAAAAAATCATGTCTATTGTATGGGAGCCGCACTTAAATATTTATTTTTCTGTTTTTTAGTATTTGTTGTTATAGCAGCAACAGAAATCATCAACTGTGAAAGTTTTAACTGTCTATCACGGTTCATGAGATACAGCCTGGTGACCGACGGACAGACAGACGGGCAGTGGTGTCTTAGTAATAGGGTCCCGTTTTTACCCTTTGGGTACGGAACTCTAAAAATTGTCATTTATTCAGGAGTCGGAGGAGTGGCGTGGCTACCCCACTCGAGTGCACGTGTCGATAAACGACACACTGAACGTTGAAAATCCGATCTTCGTAACCGCTACACAGCAGAAAGGTAAGTTGTGATTATGAAGAAAAAATCGATCTCAGACAGGATTCAAACAAGAACCTAACAACATTATGTGACACCAATAATTGTACACTTATTTCTTTATTACATTTTGCAAATACCAATATTACCCTGTTACGGTGTTACAAATAACAGTGTTATATAAATTTCAACTTAGTATGCAATAAATCTTTGAAATATTTCTCTTCGGTTAAGTGAAATTAAGATGCAATTGTAATTTTTTATGTATAAATGAAATGATATGTTAAGTAGAGCGGACATTTTATCCAACTTTATCCAAATAAAACAAGACCACTGCCTATAAACCTATCTTAGAACAAATTTACCTTTCGCTAAAATACATATAAAATCCTTTGTCCTGAATGACTGACTGACTGACTGACTGACTGACTGACTGACGGAACAACGCACAGCCCAAACCACTTATCGTAGAGACCTGAAACTTGGAGGGTGTGTTCTTTGTATGATGTAGGCATCCGATAAGAAGGGATTTTCCGAAATTCTACCCCTAAGGGGGTGAAAAAGGGGGGCAAAGTTTGTATGGGACAACGTGATTCCGTGGTCCAATCTGCTTCAAATTTTGCATAAACGTTCTTTAACAGAATTGATGGAAGACGTGTTTCATATTTTATTGAAATTCATCCCCTAACGGACTTAAAAAAGGGAGGAAAGTTATTTTGGGCGTGGTTTGCTTCGAATTTGATATCAATACTCCTTAGTGTTTTTGATTGATTTTACTTTTTATTTTGACACATGTCATGTTTGAAAACAATCTGATTTTACTCAAGAAACGTTGGTTGGTAAACATATAAAATGCTTTCTATGGCACACAAAAGTGGAATTGAGAAGCACACCATAGAACCCTTCTTAGAGGCAGCAATTGAGCGATGGGTGGAGTAACTGTGTTGCTGGCAGGGGAATACCGTCAGGTTCTGTTGTACCTAGAGGAACCCGAGCAGACGAAATCATCATCCATCGTCATCGTAATGATTATCTTTAAGAAGAAATACGAGAGGGATGCGTCTGCTGGAGAGTTTTCTGAGCTATTACTTAAAATAGGAAATGGAGATTATAAAATTTGAATATGCATACCATCTCTCCTGAATACAGTATTGACAGGTGACTATGATAGATGAATAGATCTTAGAGTGTATCCTGATTTTTCTAATATACATAAGAAGTCTATAGATTGGATGTGCAAACGTGCAATACTGACTCCGAAAAACAACAGTTCAGCTGCTATTAATTACATACTTCTTAAACCGTTGGAGGGCTCAGAAATTGGATTCAGTGCTACAAGCGGACGAAACAGTTTACTATCCTGTAGAGTTCCTTAACAGTGTTAAACCTCCTTGGGACACCTGTAATTCTGCTGCGTCTCCTTATACCATTTAAGCTATGTAACGGAACTAGACTGAGAGTATTGATCAGCAGTGCACAAAAATATTAAAAAGGTCACTGTGATTACTGGATGTGCTTCAGGGGATTCAGTTTTCATACCTCGAATACCTTTGCTACCCTCCAACTATGTTTTTTAGAACAATTACGTTTCCCCCTTAAGATCTTAGCTTTGCAATTACAATAAATAAATTTCAGGGTGAGTCATTAAGGATGGTAGGCATAGATTTAAGAAGAAAGAAAGAGAAGAAATTCTACCTTGCCTGTTACTGAATCAGTATTGATAGCAGTCTGGTCATTTTGATACCACACAGAAAAGCCATAAATGTGGTATAGAAAGAAGTGCAATTTTAAGTCTTGAGAGCAAAGTGGCCTTCCACTATTTATACCACTTCATAAAAATCGACCCTACGAGGCCTCCAGGATGATAGACCATCGCAATAGCTAAAAGGACATGAAATAATAAGAAATTTACATGTTATTTTTTATATTTCAATAAAATAATATAGTGGAACAAATTATTTGGTCTCAATTTTAGATAATTTGTAATATCCCGCCAGAAACAGAAAAAAATAAACATTCAAATCGTGTTGCCCACGCGAGCGAAGCTGCGGTCGGAAAGCTAGTATCTTATAAAATTTTATCAGAACTAATCGGGCTTAATTTATTTATTTATTTAATTTATAGTTAAATAAAACGGCACAGGTCCAATTACATTAATTAACATAGAATTATTAAAAGTAAAATAAAATAAGCATTTAAATAATATAAATACACAAATTAAATTCAAAAATATACAAATGAATTATTATTTAAGTAAATGGTTATGGTGATAAATTAAACACATCACAAACTAACATGAACTAGCATGTAATAGTGGACACCCTCGCATATTGTCTCTCACAGAATACCAGACAAGCACGCATTACTCTCTTCCATTGATCCATTCATCAGCAAACACATCACTTAATAAACGTACATTTCATAAATACTTGAAGGGTTAAAATGCCAAATATAATAAAAAATACTATTAGGGTAAGCGTTCAGGGGGATTGTCCCTAATTTAAAAAAAAAGTTGTTCGTCTAGATAACACATTCTAGGATCATAAAAATAACAGGTACCGTCACGCCTGTATTCCACGTGGTGGTGGCGAGCCTATTGCCATTTGCTGGGCCATCCGAACTCCGAGCTGCTATTGAGAATTTCATAGAAAAACCCAATAACACTTTGCTAGTGTAGCAGTCTTTAGACTAATGAGGCAGTCTAGGATCATTGTCGTAAGAGTTGGGACATCAACTATAACTTATTCACAACTGACTATTAAAACCTTTTTTTCGTAAAAATCGTTAGTGTAGCAGGAAGTGGTGTAGATTGTCTCTATTTTACACCAAAATCTACGATGCAAAAGTTAGTGTATGGTATGGTATGGTATAGCGGGCTATTTTCCGCATCTCCACAACTAAGGGGGTATTTTGCGTGTGGGTGGGACGATGTTTAAAAATTTGGCCTATTGCATTGATTGTTCGTGTCGGGACTCGGCAGGCGTGTCGTCGTGGGAGCTGCCGCTGCTGGTGCAGGCGCCGGGCGGGCCGCTGCTGCTCACCGACATGGCGCGGACGCTGTGCCCGCACGACGCCGGACCAGGTCAGTTCTACAGTGGAGTAAAGTAAGAGAATCGACATACATGCCGGAAATCCTTGAAGAAATCTAAAACTTTACTTGAGTAGTCAATTATTTAATTTTGGAATCGTTTAATTATTTTGCATTAGATTAATTAAGAGCATCTTTTGATAAATCGCAAGGGTGCTTGGCACTTAACATCGCGGTCACATTTTGGAGATTCCCCCCCACGATACGCCACTGAGTTCTCCTCCTAGTAAGGATAGTAACTGTGTGTTACCAGGGATTACATATGGCACTGAGACATGGTCCCTCAATATTGTTCTCATAATAAAATTCTCGGCGAGCTACAGAGGGCAATATGAACATCTAAAAAGGTAGTAATATCTCGTTGACATGCCAGCTTGACTGGGTTGGCACGACCGGGGAAGTACTACCTTTCCACAGAATATCGACGTCGACGCCAAATGGCAGAATGCATACTGTTGCGTTCGTTGTGTCTTCTTCTTTCTCTGTCTTCTCTTGAAAAAATTGCACGAGCAAACGTAAAAAAAATATTTTTCCTTTTCCCATTCAAACTGTTCCTATCTGTCAATTCTAGGAATGGCAATCAGAAATCGATTAATCGAAGAATCGATTGTAATTAGTTACGATTGTAACTAGTACATAGTTGTAAACTATGTATGTACGGAAAAATGCTGTGGGGTTCTGTGGGGTTAGCTAGTTTGATATTATATCCTTTGTTACAGACATAAAGACAGAGAATCGTCCGATGATACACATCACAACTTCCAACCCTAGCAACGTGTCGGTCAACATCAAGCTGCGGAGGGTCACTGACTTCTATGTCGACGTTAATAAGGTACAGAATTGCATGCACATGCGATTTACAACGTGCTACATAATGTACTAGCTGTGCCTCGCGGCTGTGACGTCACAAACCTATATGCTATACGAATTCTATACTAATACTAATTTTGGACAGAGCATCCCCTCTCAATCCCTACCAAAACTTATAGTTTATAATTATCTTACTACTTTATTAGTCGATTTCCATATTTTTTTCAGTTAATGTCTTATATTGCATTATATTTACAATAGGCCTGGTCTTTGCAATAAATTCAACATCAGACAACTACCTTATCGGGAAAAGATTAGATGGATAATGCCGACAATAATTAGATTATGCTCCAAAAAAATTAACATTGCTTGATCTGGGAATCGAACCCAGAATCCAAGCTCTCGCAGTACTATGTACAATGGATCAGTAGAATGATATTATGATCGTATTATGGCAGGAGATACAACTGAACGTGACGCCGAGCACTCCGAAGTACTTCTTCTTCTCGTTCGACCAGCACCCGTGGAACATCACCGACGACGAACACCACGTGGAGGGTGGCTCCCGGTGAGCCACTTGTTATTAGCTCGTAGCAAAATAGGTGACAAACAAGCATATGGTGGAGAGCGGTTACCGTAGTCTATGGATGCTTGCAAGACCAGGGGTATCGCTCGCGTGTTGCCGACCCTGTAAATGAAAAGGGAGGGGGAGGAAAAAAGGAGAAGCCAGGGAACTTAGAGAGGAATAGAGCATCCGGCGTTCAACCAAAGTGCTTAACGTCACACTGCGAGGCAAGGGTGGTCGCTAACCAATCAGACCAAAAAATGTCCGAACACTGATTAAGTCAGATATTTTGTCAGATGCCGATCGAATGGCAGTGCGGACCTGTATTGTAATCCGTCCCCACTAAGGCCAACTCACCAGGGGGGGCTACACTGTTCTATACTTTGACAGTAAAGCTATAGACCTCTTATTGTATGCACGGCTAAAGTCCATTATCGATTGAACTCGCATCCTCATTCGAACTCGCACAATGCGAGGCCAGCCTATATTGGGGGGGTCCAGAATAAAGTATATGTATGTAATGTCCCTTCCACCCTGTATATTTTGAATCAAAAAGTTTGAGTAGGTGGATATAAAATGTTGTTTTCTTTGCAGTTTCAACTACACGATCCCGAAGAGTGTGATCCTAATGATAGACTCCGACGATGACGTGTGCGCGACCGTCTCCATACAAAACAACTCGGTAAGTACACAATTTTTACTCTCGTCTTTTATCTCTCTCTCTCTCCTATTTTCTCCCTTTCATTCTCAATTTATCTCTCCGATTCTCTATCTCTCTGCCCGTTCAGAATTCGTGGGGCAGCCTGAGTTGTGCTCTGGGAGTAATTAAGTAACCTCCTCCCCTT
Organism: Subacronicta megacephala; assembly: GCA_958496365.1. Classification (NCBI taxonomy): domain Eukaryota; kingdom Metazoa; phylum Arthropoda; class Insecta; order Lepidoptera; family Noctuidae; genus Subacronicta; species Subacronicta megacephala. Next base: position 7,396,207 of record OY292541.1, on the reverse strand, counting down.
TTTAGGCTAGGCCTACACCAAACCCCAAGTTGACTAAATTGGCGCCCGGTATTTATGATTGTGGTTGCTACCGACAAGCATAAATACAGGGCGCCACATCAAGCTACAGAGATGTACTCCAAAATACGGGCTGAAGGTAGGGTTGCCATCTGTCCGGATATCCCCGGATATGTCCAAGTTAAAAGAGAGTTCAGGGACCGTCCGGGTGGGTTTTAATTTGTGGTTCCTGGTTTAAAAGTTGTCAACTCACCGGACGCTAACGGGCGATATAAAAATCATTAAAAAATTTACATTAGAAAATAACTTGTGACATTTCCGTTCAAGGTCCAAAATCCAGGTTTTATTAATCATAGCTGAAGAGTACACCGTGTACTTTGGTGTGTACTTGTGAGGTGTGTGATAGGTCTGATTGTTGCAGTGTCCGGTGTTCGACAGCGAACAGGAGGCGCTGTACAAGGGGTACCACCTCACCATGATGAGCAAGGGAGGCATCACGCTCACGGTGAGTCCCCATGACCCCACTCAAATAACTATTGTTTTACGGGTTAAGCCATCATACAAGCAAACGAACAAATAAATTCAAAAGTTTTTATTTCAAATAAGCTTTTACAAGCGTTTATGAAACGTTATTGACTCTACGTTACGTTCCAAAAACGTACGGTTCCAAAAAGTTGAGTGAGAAGAATCCGGCACGAAACTCCATGCACACTCTTTTAAAATATATATCCATCCATCCATCCAGATCCACAGATGGTAAGTAGTCATCGCCCATGGACATCTGCAATACCAAAGGAATCGCCGAGCCCGTTATCTGTGGCTGACAAGCAAGCAGACCACTTAATGGTAAGTGGCAACCACCGCCCATAGACACTGGGTTGTGTTCTCATAGCATTGTTTAAACAATGCGAAGAAAACACAACAAACACGCTGCCTGTCATTGGGGGGAAAGGCTAAAATGAGAAGGAAGGAAAACATTGGGGTTCCGGCGCTCCACATTCACCGACCGAATCGCAATAGAACGGGAAACGCTTAAATGAGAATTAAGGGGACTGAAGGCGGAATTGGAACTGTCACCAAACGATACGTAACAGCACACAAACTGCTACTTCAATATTCTGTGGTCCCAGTGGTCCCAGTCATGACGATACATTCATGATGGCATGTAGACTTACCAGTGACACTTCTAAATGAGAAATGTACCAGCTAGACTAAAATCGCTCTAATAGTGTAATATAACATAACATACCATCACGCCTGTATTCCCCGAAGGGTTAGGCAGAGGTGTACTTAATGTACACCCACAGTTCGCCGGTATGTTTTAGGTCCCATGTAATAGGGGGCGAGCCTATTGCCATTCACCGGGCACAAATCCAGACTCCGAGCTGCTACTGAGAATTTCATAGAAAAACCCAATAACACTTTGCTCGACCTGGGGATCGAACCGAAGACCTCTAGCGTAGCAGTCGCGATTGAGACCACTAGACCAACGAGGCAGTCCTGTAATGTAATATAATAAGTATTTTGTTCCAGCAATCAATGTTCCCGAATGGTTTCTACATAGTGTTCATAGTGAGGGAGAGTGACGACGACTGCACCGGCGCTAGCGACTCCGCCAACTCGATCTGGACCAACAACAGACTGAAGAGCTTCAGGTTTGTAGAGAATGGTATATGACGTCACTTCCCCCCACGATTGGGTAACGGAAGGTAAGTGCGGGTTTTAATCTGTACGAGTTTGACTCGGTCTTTTTTACATACTTCACACATTAAACTATTAATGATGCAAATAATGGTATCAAGTACACACGGCTACAGGTCAACCTATTCAAAAACAGTGTAAATTGATCTCGCATTGTATAGGCTTCCTATAATATAAAATACCAGGGTAAACTGGTTTTGTATAGTTTGATGTGTAGCCGTGCAAACCAGTTACGCAGGTTATTAGTGCTCTTTATCACGTTTTTTTATCAAGTGTTTCTGAGTGTATACATCTCAAATATGAAGCGGTGGCAGCTTAATCGGACTTGCGATCATTTGGTTGCCGGTTCGAAACCCACCCATTGCACTACCGCCGTGAACCCACTCGTAATACAAGCATTTAGCTTGGCACGAGGGGTTAACAAGAATACTAGTAATGTGCGACCCACATTGCTAGTAAACTTTTAAAAATATATGTATATTTTCAAAAGGAACAGGCATCTTCTAGGCTCGCTCCAGGGTCGTCCTCATCTTTGCGTGCGAATCCCGCCCGCGGTCTATTTGTCCTTACTAAAACTGTATTCGTGATTCCCGTATGACGTGTAGGTTCAGCGTGGTGGCCACGATATCGTACGAGGAGTACGTGGTGGGCGCGCTGGTGACGCTGGCGCTGGCGGCGCTCGTGGCGCTGCTGGTGCTGCTGGCGCTGCTCGCCTGCACCTGCTCCTGCTCCTGCTCCTGCACCCCCCGCTGGGCCGGTACATTATCCCATAATACTCATGCTTGGTATGGTTTAAAACCAGCGCGAGCGATTTTATGCGGTTTTTTTATTGATAGAGTGATTCAAGAGGAAGGTTTATACAGGGTGGGAGGGACATCGATGCACAAACGCATACCATAAATTCAGTTCCTTGATTCTGGCCCCCTTGCGTTGAAATTTTTCGTCGCTTATTTAATAAAAAATCAAATGTTCCATTTTTTTATTTTTTTTTATTTCTGTATTGTGGCTGTGATGTCACTGCGACCGCAGTCAGGCTATTGTGATCGCCACTTTTTTAAATTAGAGTTCACCGCTAAACCCTGCGGCTGCTATAAACTGCAGGATTTTCTTAGGGGTGAGCTCCCTTATTTCATCTGGGGTTAAGACGTGTTTCCCCAGATGTGCATTGCGCTTGTGTATCAACGGTCCGCATTCCCCCAGAAGGTGAAGTGGCGTTTCCATACATCCATATCCATTCCAAATGTTCCATACATTTTGACCGTGTAGGTATTGCACTTTTATAGGAAAAAGCAATTTTTTTTTAATAACTTACGAAAAATATCAATGCCAAGGGGTCCAGAATCATGAACTGAATTCATGGTAAACGTTTGTACGTCGATGTCCCTTCCACCCTGTATGTATAATACAAACATATTAAAGTACAGAAAAGTCTAGAAAACACGCGGGAGAAGCCGTGGGTGGAAGTGCACTATAAATTACAGAGTTTTTTTTTATGGGATAACTCGGCAAACGAGCAGGCGAGGTAACTAATGGTAAGTAGTCATCGCCACCCATGGACATCTGCAAAACCAGAGGAGTTGCAGATGCGTTGTCGAGCCTATTTATAGAAAAGGAGAAGAAAGGGCTGCTACAATAGAGGTTCCGGGTTCGATCCCCACGTCGAGCAAAGTGTTATTGGGTTTTTCTATGAAATTCTCAGCAGCAGCTCGGAGTCTGGATTTGTGCCCAGTTAATGGCAGTAGGCTCGCCCCCTACATGGGACACAAACATACCGGCGAAATGTGGGTGTACATTAGTACACCTAAACCTTCGGGGAATACAGGCGTGATGGTATGTTATGTTTTGTGTCCAGGGTCTGCGACGGTCGTTGAGGAGGATCCTGCAGTCCAGCCGTCCACGTCGGCTGACACCACGGCCACCGAGGGAGACAGGATCCTGGACGACACCGACCAGGACGCTGACGGTAACACCACCTCATACTATACGCTACTCACTAGGTAGAATATAGCCAGGTCCCTCTCGTTCTGAGAGGAGACCTCAGCAGAGAGAACGCAGGTCTCCTCTCAGATAAATGATTTATGATCATTCAATTAAAATTTTAGACAGACAATCGCGGCTGCTGCTAGAGGTCCTGAGTTCGATCCCCAGATCGAGCAAAGTGTTATTGGGTTTTTCTAAGAAATTCTCTGTAGCAGCTAGGAGCATGGCAAAAGACTCGCAAATATTGGGATATAAATATACCGAGGAATAGTGGGTGTACGAAATGTAATTATAAGAAAAATCATGTTGTGTGTGGAGCAGACGAGCTGTGGGGCCGGTCACACCCGCTGACGGTGCACAAGCTGACGCGGGCGCCGCCGGAGACCCTCGCCAGGAGATCCGACAGGTAGCACCTGCTGGAGGGGCAAGGGCGGGCCCTATACCTTCATTCTAACATGGGTGTCACATTTTAAAAACCAGCCTAGAACAAAAAAATATATTAAAAAAATAAAATGGGGGCTAAAGTAAAGTTAGGGGGTCCTTACTTTTAATTAACCTTACCTTAACCTTAATATACCTTATCTCATTTTAGCCCCCCATCTTACTTTAGTACCCCATCTCATTTTAGTCCCCCATATCATTTTAGTCTCTTATGTCATTCTAGCCCCCCCATCTCATTTTAGTCCCTTATTTCATTTTAGTACCCCATCTCACTTAAGTACCCCATCTCATTTTAGTCTCTTCTGACATTCTAGCCCCCCGTCTCATTTTAGTCCCTTATCTCATTAAGTCCCTTATCTAATTTAGTCCCTTATCTCATTTAGTCCCTTTACGCAATTTTAGCCCCTCACCTCACTTTAGTACCCCATCTCAGTTTAGTCCCCCACCTCATTTTATTCCCCCATCTCATTTTAGCCCCGCATCTCATTTTTTGTCCCTCATCTCATTTTAGTCCCTCATCTCATTTTAGTCCCTCATCTCATTTTACCCCAGATCTCATTTTAGTCCCCATCTTATTTTAGTCCCTCATCTCATTTTAAGCCGCACCTCTCATTTTAGTCCCTTATCTATATAATGTCAGCGCCATTTAGTTTAGATAAATGTTTCACATTTACCTTGTAAATAAATATAATGTATCACTATAACTACGAGTATTGTATGTTATCGTGTTCAGATACTTCTGGGGCGCGCTCACAGTGGCCGTGGTGTACGCGCTGCCGGTCGTACAACTCTTGTTCACATATCAACATGTAAGTTAGCTCTCACATTACCTCTACTGCCGTCTCCCTTTTATAACATACCATCACGCCTGTAACCCCGAAGAGTTAGGCAGAGGCGTACTAATGTACACCCACATTTCGCCGGTATGTTTAGGTCCCATGTAATAGGGGGCGAGCTTATTGCCATTTCCAACCCGGCACAAATCCAGACTCCGAGCTGCTACTGAGAATTTCATAGAAAAACCCAATAACACTGCTTGACCTGGAGATCGAACCCAGGACCTCTAGCGTAGCAGTCGCGCTTAGGATCACCAGACTAATGAGGCAGTGTCAGTCTCTTTTATAATTATCATCATATCAGCCAAATGAGGTCCACTGCTGAACGAAGGCCTCCCCCATAGACTTCCACAACGACCGGGTATATGCCGCCTGCAACCAACGACTCCCAGCGACCTTTACCAGGTCGTCTGTCCATCTTGTTGGAGGGAGTCCCACTCTACGTTTTTCGGTGCGTGGTCTCCACTCGAGAACCTTTTTGCCCCAGCGGTGATCCATTCTGCTATGTTCCCAATACCACATAAGCTTATCTCCTCCTCTCCCTTTATTAACATTAAAATGACAGAGACGGATATATTTTTAAGTTTCATATCTTTACAAATAAAGTGTATGTCTGTAATGTCAAAATAACAGGTTCTTACTAAGTGCATATTAAAGTATGCAAATGTTAAAAATACCGGATTTATAACAAAAAAACATTTGTCTGTCAGTTTGTTCAGGTTAATCTCTAAAACGGCTTGACTGATTTTGACGGGACTTTCCTCCGGCAGATAGCTATTAAGTGTATAAACTTTCGAAGAATACAAACGTTATGGTATGATCATATCGGCTACATAATTTGATAACGTTCTTGTGCAGATGGTATTCCAAACTGGTAACCAAGACCTGTGCTACTACAACTTCCTGTGCGCGCACCCGCTGGGCTTCCTGTCCGACTTCAACCACGTGTACTCCAACGTGGGGTACGTGGTGCTGGGGCTGGTGTTCATGGGACAGGTGCGGCGCCGCCAGCGGAACAGCAGGGGACAGCCGCAGGTGAAAATTAAAAATGTCTTTATTATTCTAAGAAATACAATTTAGTCGTATACTGCCCTGTGTCGTGGGGTCTAGTCTCTTCCATTCCGAGACTATAATATAAAGACAATATACAAAACAATATTATTTTTAGGTTGGTAAGTTACAATCTTATGTGAGACCAACGAGTGAGGTGCACCACTGGTAGCGGTAGACCAGGGCTAGCTGAAGGCATGTGTGTGAGAGGGAGAATGAGAGAGCTAACGAGGCTGTAGGCATACTGGTTAGTATCTAGGAAATCTACTGGCAACGAACGTCCAGGACTGCGGTAGGTGAGAGATACGAGAGAGGCAAAGAGAAAGAATAAGATACGAGAGAGGCAACGTAGTAGATCGTTTTCTATAGAGAGTTAGTTTCACAGAAAGATAGACTGTTAATTATAGTGAGAGATTACGGAGCTAATGAGAGAGAGAAAACTCAGAATTAATAAAAGAGAAAAATGTATACAGATTTCATATCACAGGGATCATAATAGAAGAAAGAGATTGAGACAATTATAAATTGAAGGTTGAGCCACTTGGCAAAAGCTTTCTGTGATATATGTGATTTCTCATGTATATGTGGGTTACTCTTAACATGTATCGATGACAAGTTCTGTGATATTTTGTAAGGCAGTCCGGAATTAACTCTTGCGTCGAACTATTATTTCACTCTGCTCCCAAAGAAACTTCCCGAACATTACACTTTCAAATACCCTTCGTAACACTATCTAGTGTGCATATTTTTTTTATTTTTTTTTAGCATTAAATATTGCGAAATATTTACAAAGATATGGATTTTCTAATTAAAGAAAATTCCTAGTGAAAGAAAAACTGGTGTACTTAACCAGAGGGACGCAGGTTCAAACCCTGCCTGAGATCGAATTTTTCTTTCACTAGGAATTTTCTTTAATAAGAAAATCCATATCTTTGTGACTATCTAGTGTATTAAGGCTAAACCATGCACCGAAAATGTGTTGTAGCCGAATAATTTGCAAAAAAACCAAGCGTAATTTGAATTTCGCGCAAAAGGCTGACGCTTTGTCCTTAAAACATGTGACTTGTCGTCAGGACATGGGCGTACCGCAGCACTACGGCCTGCTGTACTCCATGGGGCTCGGCCTGGTCATGGAGGGGCTGCTCTCCGGCTGCTACCACCTCTGTCCCAACAAGATGAACTTCCAGTTCGGTGAGTATTCATACATCGAAGAATTAGAGTGGTGCATGGCGGGAGAAAAATAAATAAACAGTCGCCGCGTGCTATCTCACTCTCTCACGTTCCGTCAGTATCGATGTCTCGCTCACTCGGTGCCGAAGACAGTCGAAGTCGTAAATGGTTTACATCTGTTATTATGCCTGATCTAAGGCGGAACATGTAGAACCATTACCATTGCCAGAAACATTCTGGCAAAATAAATATATTTAATTTATTTTAATTAACTTGTCATACATACCATCACGCCTGTATTCCCCGAAGGATTTGGCACAGGTGTACCAATGTACACCCACACTTCGTCCATGTTTAGGTGCCATGTAATAGGGGGCGAGCCTATTGCCATTAACCGGGCACAAATCCAAACTTCTAGCTGCTACTGAGAATTTCATAGAAAAACTCAATAACACTTTACTCGACCTGGGAATCGAACCCAGTACTTCTAGCGTAGCAGTCGCGCTTGGGACCACTAGACTATTGAGGCAGGCAGTGATTACTTGCACATTTTTTTATTCGAATGTACGGTCCGCACATCAAGTTACCACAAAATGACAAATTTTCTCAGTCGATTTTGAATTTAATCATAAACAATTTAAGGTTTAAATCATTTGGAGAAATTTGACAGTTTTGTATAACCTGATGTGCTGGCGACTGTTCCTCCATGGTTCTTTTCGTTTAAAGTCGAAGATACTTTAAAGGCCGCAGTGTTATTAAGATTGTTTTGCGATTGAGTGAGAAAGATGCCACTACACATTAAATAGCGCTATCCCTTTCTAACAACGTCTGTGGTACTGGTGACTGAAGATGTAACGTGGTGGACACGTTTTAGAGACGTGTCCGACCAAGGGACTACTTAGTGGAGATAAATTACACTCGGAACACAAAATATACACATTTATTGAGACTAGGGTTAATGTTCAAAACTAAGTACAATGAACTGAATTTTCTAATTAAAGAAAATTTCTAGTGAAAGAAAAATTCGATCTCAGGCAGGGTTAGAACCTGCGTCTCTCTGGTTAAGTATGCTATATTTAATGCTAAAAATAATAAAAAATAAGCATAATACGGTAATGCAACATCGTTCGACATTGAACTACCTGTAAAGGCAGTGTTAGGGCAAAACGCCTACTCAATCAGCGAACGCAACGTGTAACGCGGCATATGATTAGATGTAAGAAATTAAAATTAAGTATTGTACCATTTGTACCTCCTACCCGACCTTTTTTTATTATTACACATATTTGCATCAGGACAAAGACACGTAATTTATTCCACTCCTGAAGTTAAATCGATCAAATCCCGAACAGGCAGTCGTGTTGGTTGAAAGACATAGTAATGTCTTCAATAGATGGTGCTGACGTCGCCTCAAGAAGTAGAATGTGGAAGAGAAATTTGACATCACAGGCAGTGGTCTCGGTAGCTTAGTTGGCAAAGCGTCTGGTGTACTTAACCAGAGAGACGCAGGTTCAAACCCTGCCTGAGATCGAATTTTTCTTTCACTAGAAATTTTCTTTATTTAGAAAATTCAGTTCTTTGTGAAAATTTCGCAATATTTAATGCTAGAAAATAATAAAAAATAAGCTTAAGTACAATGAGATAAGAGTTAGGTGAGTTATGCTCAGGGAGGGTTCAACGAAGGCTTCGAGGCGAGGTCCGACCTGTAGAGGGCGGCACTTATCTCTGGTAGTTGCAGTAGGAAGGAGGCCGCGCGTCGTCTGCAGATCTATTTATAGCGACGCGTGGGGGAGGGGGAGGGAGGGGGGGAGAAGGAGCGGCGAGCAAGGACCATGTAACAGTCGCAGTAACAACGTAATGTTCCAGACTCATCCTTCATGTACGTGATAGCGGTGCTGGTGATGATCAAGTTGTACCAGAACAGGCACTCCGACATCATCCCCAGTGCGCACACCACCTTCATCATCCTCGCCATCATCATGACCCTGGGTGAGTGTCATTGTCATAACATATATATACAAGGACCTGAATATTCTCATTAAATAAATCCTATTGCCATTAATGGACGCAAATCCAAGCCTTGAGTATAGTATCATATTTAAATAATAATCTAAAATTAACATTAAAACTATTAACTAATGGTACAATAATATTTAACCTTAGTATAATGTCACACAAATAAGTGCCCCATTTCTTCCAAAAATGCGGCCCATTTTTGCTAGATATGTGGTCTATTTGTGCCGGAAATGTTTTTTTTTGTGCTAGATATGTGCTCCATTTGTGCCAAAAATGCGCCCCATTTGTGTCAAAAATGTGTCACATTTGTGTCAGAAATGTGTCATATTTATGCCAGATATGTGCTCCATTTGTGCCAAAAATGCGCCCCATTTGTGTCAGAAATTTGTCACATTTGTGCCAGAAATATGCCACATTTGTGCGGGAAATGTACCATTTGTGCCAGAAATATACCCCATTTGTGTTATAAATGTGCCATGAGTGCCACATCTCACTATTGTCAGGTCTGTTCGGCATCCTGTACCCGAGCGTGCCGTTCTCGGTGCTGTTCACCATACTCCACATGCTGACGTGTCTCGTGCTCACCCTCAAGATATACTACGCTGGCAAAATCAATTTAGGTGAGAAAATATCATTTATTTAGATATATAATCTTTTTTACATTACTTGATTTAGTATACCAGCTATTGCCTGCAGTTTTACTCAGATCAGGAAAAACTGTATGCGACAAAAAGTAGTGTTAGCAGTAGTAGTAGCTTTTTCCATGATGCAATCCGTCTTTATACCAAAATTCATTTATCATATTGGTTCAGCGGTTTATACGTGAAAATGTAACAAATAAACAGAGTCATCTTTGCATTAATGACAGAATTTATAAGCTGAATCTGGTGAAATTAAAAGCCCATCTTAATAAAAATAATATAACTGTGCCTCTATCAAGTTGTTCACAAGTGTACGCAGTAGTCAATGTTGCGGCGAATGGCGATCGTCGCGTGCTATCTTACTCGCTCTTACATTCCGTCACTACATTTATATGTCTCGCTCACTCAGTGCAGAAGACAGTCGGGGTCGTAAATTTTATCTACTAACTTTCGATGTTTTTGCCCAATAACACTGTTTTAGCGACTGTACTTGTGTCCTATCTGTGTATAGCTATGACCCTCAAATGCAAAACAGGCTTCACTTTAATTGGGTTCAGCCATTTTTTTATATTCAGAGTATTAACTTGAACTGCATGCTCCATTATGGACAATGATTGTGCTTTTCATCGATAACATTAGATAGTATTCAAGTCACAAAAATCACGCGCCATCTAGTTTAAAAAAGTGTCAAACATCATCTAGGCG
>OY292541.1:7308500-7385470 GCA_958496365.1 Subacronicta megacephala | reverse complement strand
AATCAGAAAGTCCACTATTGTAGGCTGCTGGCCGCTTTACTGAAACTTCACACTATATGAAGTAGCCGTTATCACTTGGTGGTTTTCGTTTTCAAGCAGCACAGTATTGACTGTAGGACAGTTAGCAATGATTGTGGCTAATGTGATTTTGAGTCCCATGGCCATGATTATGACAAGCAAGAGAAAGAAAGTGTAACAAAATGGGTGAGTTAGCGGTAACAATGTGTGTGACTGACGTGGTGCGTGGTGGCGACACGCTTGCGCTGGTTGCGGCGGCAGCGCGCGGCGAGCAGCAGCAGCAGCAGCGCGGCCGCCGCCAGCGCGCCGCACCACCAGCCCGCCTGCGCGCCCCACATGACACGCTCACATCTACATACAAACATCACATTATACACTTTGTTCGAAACAACTAAGCGCGTCTGAAGTTCTCCGCAAGTGGTTTCGTAGTCAATTTTAATACAAAGAATCGGTGTGAATACAATTGGCGTAGTATATGTTTCGCATTTGTGATTATCTTCTTTACTGATTTCGATATTGATGTATAAAAACACGTAATTAAGCGATTTTACCAGCGCGGTAGTTCAGAACGGCTAACAATGGAACACTGTACACAGTTCTTTTTATAAGAACACAAGGGGGCAAAAGCCCATAAAATTACTCTAAAAGAACCCCAATCCCCTATATGTCCTAGGACCTATGAACGGCCTAGGATTGCCCTTCTACACACCTAACTCTGCTATCACTGTACCACTACAACACACCTGGATTGAGGCCCGTTCCTAACTCTAAGCTATGCTACAGACCATTTTGGATTTGCATAACTATGATTGTGATTTTTAAATAAAAGATTCAGTAAAGTCTTGAATTTAATAAAGTTAATAATAAATATTTTCAGATTATATTCCTAAATGTGTTTATGAAATAAAGGGACAAAGGGATAAGGGAGCAGAGGGAGAAACAGATAAGGAGCAGAGGAGAAAGAGAGAGACGATATGTAATATCAATGCGTCTCAATGCCACCGTTCACAATGCATCGCAAACGTGCTATAATTAAAATGGTAAACAAACTATACATCAATCAATGCGTCAAATGTTCTTTATTTACGTTACTGTGCCAATTATTACGGACCGGGGAACTGACTCTGACAGATAACGTGACAAGACATTAACAATAAAGGACTCCTTCCAGTACATCGTAACAAAACATGACAGTCAGGAAAATCAAACTGTGTCCTGTTGCGTTACGGGGCGCGTACGCCGTCGCAGTGTAAGATAGGCTAGTATCAGACTAAAGTTCTTACGGCGTACTTCAGCACAAACGCACCGACAAAATCTTTATCCGCAAGGAGTGGCGTTGAAATGCACAATGACGTATTCCTAGGGAAGTTATTTTACCAACAAAATATTCAAGATAGGCGATGCGACTGAGTGTCTCAACGATATAGAAACGCTAAATAAATGCGTCGAATACCACGTCACTGTTGATCGGTGACAAAGTGCGATATGGTCAAGTGGTGGGACAACGTTATAGTTACTCAAACTAAACACAGCACTTTACTAGTAGCAAACTCGACTCCATTACCAAAAAAACTTCGGCAATTACTAAAAATATTTCGTGAGTGGATGCTCCTGCGTCCCACGGCCAAATACTAATGATAGAGGCAGTGAGAAGTATGAATTTTTAAACATTATAATAACACATATTTCTGCTGACTCATTTCCCATTCCAACCCCTTAAGGGGAAAAGTAAATGAATCATTGTTACAATTGTTGAAGCAAGGTTCTTCGTTATTTACGTCTATCTGTATGTTCTCAGAAACTACTGGATAGTTTTCGTTTAAACTCCCAAAGATTATAGGGTATAAATCAGTTTATTTATAGCATTTTTCGATATAAATCTTAATTGAAAATAAATGAGTTTTCAATGTGGGTGAGTTTCTTAAGCTCATGAGCCGATTCTTAGTATAAAGTTATGCTTTCTCATGTCAAATTAGTAACATATGCGAGACCTCGAGTCTCAAGCAGAAAACTTTAGCGTCGACAGTACACGCCCAACTTTACGCATAGAATATTAACTTACGCTTTTCAATACTAATTTGACATATGAAAGCATAAGCTGACTTACAATATTTTTCTAAGTAGAGAGAGATCGAATCTGCAGTACATAATTATGTACCTTCTATCGGCTGTTTTACAGACTCGCAGAAAAATTCACATATCACACGTTTCACTTTAAAATATCTAAATGCAAGATCTCTTTCTGCCAGTTCCGCTACCGATTTTAGTTCATTTCTTTCCCAAACACAGAAAAAACTATCAAGAATAAACGTACGCTAAGCGTAAACACAATTGTAGTATTCGATATCGAAACCCAAGTCGCGACTAATATCCCCGAATATTCGAATTTTGGAAACGGTATATTCGGGCCATCCCCAAGCGGGTACCTGATGACGACCTCCTGCCCTCCAGTCTGAGGTTTAACTGTTTGAGTATTTCCAGGCAAGGAATATAAAGGACATGTATTCAATGTCCTTTAAAGACACAGGTTGTCAAACTTATTTCGCCTACCACAGAATATATTTTCTAGATTTTTGATTAACTTACCATCAATGGGATCATCGTAAAAATAGCTTTAGCGAATATCATTTTAACTTTTTTTTACAGTTTTCTATAACCCTACAGCGCTCACAAGTGGCTTTTTCCCTACTTTGAGAAATACTGTTTTAACTCAACCTGCTCTAATATGACCATACATTGTACATATGTATATATAGTTTAGAGTTAATCTCGGACATCAATGAGCACGTCTCGTGGGATGGGGTGCCCTATACATAGCCATTGACCAGGCGGCACAGCATTCTATTAAAAAAATAATCAATACACCTGATAGACTAGGTCAAGCCAGTCATTATTTTTATAGACTCACATTTTGTTTGTGAAACAATTTGGCGTATGATTTTTTTGAATATCTATAAAATTAGGACACGCAATTCAAATCATGTATTATCATCACGACTCTATCCTTAAATTATTATACAGAGGTGTAACAATTCAATGCTGTATTTTCAAGTCATATGTAACAGGGGGCAAGAAAAAAACCTTTTTCTGGTTCTGGGCACTGATCATGTTGACGTATGCTTTGGGTGCTCTCCGAGGCACGGAGGGGTCTCTATAAATTAAGAACGGTCACCGATCCACAAACTGACTGCGGCAAGTGTAACTTCACTGTGCAGATCTGTTGATCAGTGCAGTTAGGATTCAGCCACAAGCCCTTCCTACACGAAAACGCGTGTTGGTGCAAGACATGATCAAACCATGAATGCACCCTATAGGGTGCTGCCGCTGCGGTGTGAGGTGACCCTAACATGACATTATTTGAATTACCTTAAAAACTGCAATATGTGTAACATAATTTCTATGCAAATAAATACACCTACATTCACTATCATGAATACCAACACTTATATAAATATTCTTATAGTTATAGATTATTATCAATCTTATCACACTTTCTCTTTTCACAAATCTTTAATGATTATGTCAACAAATGATTAAACTAATGTAATAAATACAATAACAGTTCCAAGCACAAAGGGTTTATGCCTTGACTCTGGCCATTGTGGCAAAAATGTAAGTAATGCCTTTATCATGATATTGCTTCACTATTTGCCAATATATGTGTGAATACATGCATTGCACCATTAAAGACACATATTGAATAGCTTCCCTACCTGTAGGTAATGACTTATTAGTTTCATTTTGTGATGTATTGTTAGATAGGCCATTCATTTCCTGGTGGTGCAGTGGTCACATGCTCAGAAGAGACCCCTTTACAGTCTACCCTGGGGGTAGACTAGGGGGTAGGGGGTTCTGGGATGGCATTTTAAGTAAACTTCAAAATGGTACCCTTCTATGAACTAATAATTTTTGCTAGTTGTTTAATAGATAAATACACTATAACAATGACTTATACAATATTTATTTGTTTTAATAACAACATAAATCCGTTCTAGAAAAAACATTATCCTATCACCTTTATTGTAACAAAATAAAAAAAATGTGTAGCAGTAGAACAAGAATGTAAAACTTAGCATCACATTTACAGGAATATAAATAGCTAAAAAAAATTAGCAATAAAGTTTTAAAGTTTAAAACATTAAAGTGAATTGACACTTATGTTGCAACAGATAAAATTGAAAACCCCATATAATGACTTGTCATGTCAACTGACTCAGATTTTCATTGCTGGGAAAATTGGGGGTGCTTCAGATGCTTGTCATTGTAGGAAAAGAGAGTAGTGCGGTACAGGGAGTATCAGGCTCATTAATAAAGATGTTAGTGTAAGCAAGTTATGTGAAGAAATAGCTACAAAGTTAAATCAGTTTGAAAAGAAAATTTGTAACTCATCATAGCCAGCTTGCTTTTTCCCTACTCCCCTAATATTAGGAGACAGAAAAATCCTATTAAGAATAGGATTTTATATTAATATTGACCATATTGACCATAGTTATGTACTCTCCAAGTGACCTACAGTAGATCCAAAAGTGGTGCTAGGATTATGACCTGTCTTACCTCCGGTTATTGACCTTTTATTACTTTACTTCTTTCTACTTTATTTAATTTTGTATTTGGAGTTACCCCCATCCCCTTACTTGAAGGACACCAGAACTGGCAACACATCATAGTAGTAGCTCCCCTTTGCAAGGTACTCTCTATCATAAAAGTTATGAATGCCAAGATTTTATGAATAAGTACAGCAACAGGTGACATTCAACATTCACTCTGAATGAACTAATACACTAAAACTGATCATACAGATTAACTACCTGTTATAAAATGTAGAAATAACATCACACCCATATAACTTACAGATGAAGGGCAGGTAACTACTTAATATATGGACCAAAACAAACTTTATGAATGTAAAATGAAAAGAAAATGTAAATTAAATTGAAGTACATAATATGGATACCATTATGATTGAGCCACTAGATAAAATCAATGATGTTACATATAAAAGACTTGCAAGCAAAGTGTTGTTTTTGGAAATTGAATTTGCTATATCATTCCTGATACTCCAATACACATTAGTATTGGAGTATCAGCAACAATAAAGCTATAACTGTCATTTTGTTATAAGGTCTTACTTTGCTTTAAATAACATTGAAATTTATTGAACATTGGACCTTACAGTAACATGTTAGTATGACATTGTGCTATTGGTCGACCATTCTGATACTGTTGAAATAGTAGAGTTGAGCCCAACAATACTAGTCTGGACACAAAATTACATAAGGACTGCTAGATTTGGATTGAATTTGTCAAAAATTAACAATTCTAAACTAATTGAATGACAATTTTGACTAAATAAAACATGTAAGGTCCATCCATTGTTATAAGATTGTTCATAACATACATATGTTCACACCTTTTTTCCATAGGGGTAAGCAGAAACTATATAACACAATTTGCTACGATTCACAACAATTTATTATTAATAACTGTCTAATTGATTCATTAGCTGCAAGAAGAGCTGCAGTCTGAAGAACTGAGTTTATCTGTAAGGACATTGTCAGAGGTATGCTAACAGTGTACATCACTGCCGGGACAACAGTCACCTTTCTTAACAGGAAGGAACACCAATAACACACTATGAACAAACTTGCCAACATCTTTATAAGTCTCTTAGGAGCTAGGACGATGAAACGAACAGACCTACACATGCAAAAATACACGTACATCTATTTATGGGTCTGACAACTTTAAAACGATCGAAAAAAATAACTCTGAATGCAAAGTGTATAATATTTTATCACTGTTTTTGCATTCTGACCTCGTTGTATACGTACTATCAAGGATGGGGCACAGTTCTAACGACGAAACACACCGTTTCCGGACATCAAAACCTTCAAAATATACGTCGAGTAAAAATCTTAAGCAAATGATACAATGTACAGTTTTAATGGAAATTGTACGTGGTAATGATTGCAGGGCAACTACAAATGACGTGTTATAATACCTTTTTGAACGCAATAAAAGCATTTTACTGCTAAACATAACATAAAAATACTTACTGTGCATCTATTTAACAGGTAGAACTACACACTAAAATCCGCCACCATATGATTTTAACACGTATATTGAAAGCAGAACACTGTATTGCAGAAAGTTAAATACGTCATTAACACTGTAATGCACTTTTTTCACTATCCTAGTGGTAATTTACACGTTTTTACGATAATCTCTCGCCCTAAGAATTTTGACATTACGTGAATCGGCCATTTTTCTTTTCTGGGGACAACAGAAGTGGGGAGTGTTGCCAGTATATAAAGTAAAATCTTCCTTCGCATATTAGTCATCACACGAAGAGTTGTTATTTATATACACTTTTGTCATTAACTCCGATGCCCATGATCTAGCGTTTTACACTGATCACGAAATGACTCAATATATTGCAAACAATGAGAATAATAATTATCTTATACAAAACTGACAGCAAAATAGCATAAATCCTTTTCTTGCATCTCTACATTTTTACAACGAAATATCACTTGGAAAAGTTTTACCCACAAAATCAAGCAATATTCTAATAATTTACCGTGCTGAGCTATTGTCATGGAGCGTAGACTGGTTTTCCATTCAGCGGCTGTACTGCACATGCGCGTTGGGCGACCCGGCCTCAATTCAGGCCACTGGGGCATCGACTGGCCCTACAAGTGCGCTCCTAGGTCAAAACATACAATGTACCTACTTACTTATCTACTAGTTATCTAGGTCACAAGGGCTCTGAACTAAATTTCGTTAAAGGCATTACTTAAAAGCTCATTAGATATCAAATACAGACGTCAAACAAAGTTCTGTAGTTTTACCGCGAATATAATTATAATAAAACTTTAAGTACCCAAATCTGCTTTACAATCAGGTGATTATTCTCACAAAGAGTAAAGTTGTACGTTGTAGTGCTTATTTTCGTATCCTAGCAACCTGTTAATCATGCACAATGAGTTGCAATAAGTCCATCCAGAAGTAGCTCGCCCACAATTCACAATGTTTGAATTAATATCGTCATCGTAGGAAAACGATGCGAGTAGACTGTGTGGGTGTAGGGCTCCCACAACAAACCTCCGCCTTATCCTCTGTAGACCGTCGACACTCGACGCAATGAAATAAATTATTTAAGCTCCGGAAATATATCAAGACTTAAGTACCTCCTGGTCAACACGCTTTTGTTTTTAGTAGGTAACATACATACCATCACGCCTGTAGTCCCCGAAGGGTTAGGCAGAGGTGTACTAATATACACCCACATTTCGCCGACATGTTTTAGGTCCCATGTAATAGGGGGCGAGCCTATTGCCATTAACCGGGCACAAATCCAGACTCCGAGATGCTACTGGGAATTTCATAGAAAAACCCAATAACACTTTGCCGACGTGGGAATCGAACTCAGGACCTCTAGCGTTGCAGTCGTGCTGGGGACCACCTGATTAATGAGGCAGTCTTACTTTGCCTATGAGTATGACGAATCAAATCTAAATATGCCCTAGAATTAAGAGATCGATATCTATGTTGTCAGGATGACAATGCAGTTTGCATTACTACCTACTCCAGTTCATATACAAGCTAATCAATTCAGTATAACCTGACCTCTCATTGTTGGGAAAACTCATACAATGGTAGGTCAGCTTACACTGGAACATTATAGCTTGGCTGTGTGTAGTAGGTTATTACAAATAGGTAATATTGTTCAACAATGTCACGTGACACAAAGTCACTCCAATCTGTCTCATTTGGATGTCTATGCTAATGACATTATTTTACCAACCTACGCTTTTTCACAGAGGGTGTGGGCAGACATGTATGCATACTTACAGATTGCCAATGACCACGTCTAGCATACTTCGTCCACGTGAGTACTACGTGTCTGATCTTAAAGGACTCGCCATACAACCAACAAGGTCGGCGTATCTTTTTAGGACGTCCTCTCCATTGGGAGAGGACGTCAGCGAAAGTATTGACTTTCGCTGACATTCGCCTTATTGAGGCCTTATTAGAAGTTTCTCATAACCCCGCGTTACCACTGACGACAAAACATATTGCAAACTCAGATCAAATAAAAAGTAAAGATGGAACTTTGTGAACAAAGAAGTGAGGCCGGCTAAAACTACGCCATGCCGTCTACAACATACAATTACACGCACACTCGTATACCTAAACTACGCCTTATCTTGTCAGTCGAGCTATCGAGCTATCGAAAGCTCGACTGACAAGATATGGCGTAGTTAACTAATACATATGTGCGTGTAATTGTGTGTTGCACGGCATGGCGTAGTTTTAGCCAGCCTCACTTCTTTGTTCACAAAATTCCATCTTTACTTTTTATTTGATCTGAGATTGCAAACAGCTACCTATCCCACTCACTTTTTGAGAGTTAGATAGATGCTTGCAACATGTTTTGTCGTCAATGAAAACGCGGGGTAGGTACCTAAGTATAAGAGTCTGAAGCTTGGTTATAATAGGATATATTATGTACACACGGCTACAGGTCAACCTATACAAATCCAGTTTAAGCTGATCTCGCATTGTTTAGGCTTCCCATACAATAAGAGGCCAGCGTAAACTGGATTTGTATAGCTTGATGTGTAGCCGTGCGTACACGACGGGTCGTTGAGCTATAATTATGAAAATAGCTACACGATGACTGATGTATGCGTGCCGTCAGTTAGGACAGGTCAAGTCAAAGCTACTATGGCTGTTTCTTCAAAAGACCTATTCTGATAGACCTGGACTTTATAAGAGACCATGATTCTCTCAGTTTGTTTCGACGTTTCTTCTCAACAGATGGGAAATGGCGGTGCCATCTAGTTATAAAAATGTAAAACATTGACTCTTAAAAGTCTCACCTTGGGATCTAAATTTTTTTTTTGCGTTGGCGAAAGTATTCGTCTATAACACATTTTACGAAACTTACCTAAGGCAGTAAGAAATGTGACGAAACTTTTACTTAAAAATCCTTATCATAGCAGGTAGTAGCGTAACAAAATTTACTTTACTCTACTGCATAAATTAATACTAAAAACCCAATTAAGATAGGAGTCTGGTTTACTGTTAAAACCCAGAATTAGATTGACAAGCGGGAAATTCCGGATTTAAAAGGTATACTATAAATAAAATCATGCCAGTATTCCCAAATAGGTTAGGCAGAGACCTTTACCTACTAATGGACACCCACCCAGTTCGCCAGTCTGTCACTCGACCTGGGAATCGAACCCAGGAACTCAGCTCAATTCAGCAGCTTAGCAAGGTTTGGACCACAACCACACCGACAAATTCTATTGCTGAACGAAAACCTCCTTTGTTCCTTGAATAAAAATATACTTGTATTCTACTTGTATTTAGTTTACAACTTTTTATTTTAATCCAATTTGATACGTAGATCACATTCTTATTATAAAATTTAAAAACAATAGAAGTTTACTTTCCGAATTGTTCTGAAACACAAGTCATTTATGGGATAAGTCATCTTTATGATTTGTCATAAAGAGATATGAGTTTTATTTCGATTAGATATCGGTGAATTAAAAACACTATAGATTTTTTTTTCATAGATTTCAACAGAAGATAAGCATTTCTAGCAAGAAGAGAGGAAGTCTTATGGAATCACAGCCTCTTTTCTTATATTTTATAAGTCTACTTATGGACGGACGGACCATATATATATAGGGACGGACAATTTTTTTTTTAATTAGGATTTTCCTAATTAAAACAAAAATTGTCCGTCCCTCAATTGGTGTCAAAATTATAAAAACTCCATTACTCCATAAAGTACATAAACTAATAAATTAAATACATGAAAAAAAAACAAGAATGTAAAAAAAAAACAATTTCAACTTTAAAAATATTTCATCTAAGTTCGTTTTTAAGTGAAATAAAAGCAAGTTTGAATGGAATTTAAACTATTATACAATAAATAGTATTAAGGTTCTTAATATGTTTTTTAAACATTATGTATGTACTTTTATTCCTAATTCTATTTAAATAAAATAAGTGATAAATTACAATCTAATACTTTTTTTTAATAATTGTATAACACAAATTATATAATCATTAGGTAAAGACTATGTATTCGAGCTAAGCAACTGTTCATAACATTTTTAATAACTAGCGTGTTGTTAAATAATGATTAACATTGTTGAAATAATTCATTAAAAATATCATTGACTGAATTCAATAGTTAACAAATTAAATAAAAACAAAATTAAAATGTCTACATGCCAGTATGAATGGGTCCACACGACCGGAGAAGTTCTTCCCTCCCACAGAATATCGACGTCAAGTAGCAGTATGCATACTGTCCCCTTCCTCTCCCTCTGCCTGAAAAAGGCTCGGCAAACCATCTGCAACTTCTTTGGTTTTGCAGATGTCCATGGGCGGCGATGATGACTTACCATCAGGTAGCTCGCCTGCTCGTTTGCCGAGTTATCCCATAAAAAAATCGGTCAAATCGTTTTTTTTATTTTAGCGAGACTAACGAACATTAATTGATGTTTATATATAAGAAGGACTGCCTCGTTAGTCTAGTGGTCCCAATCGCGACTGCTACGCTAGAGGTTCAGCAAAGTGTTATTGGGTTTTTCTATGAAATTCTCAGTAGCAGCTCGGAGTCTGGATTTGTGCCCGGTGAATGGCAATAAGCTCGCCCCCTATTACATGGGACCTAAACATACCGGCGAACTGTGGGTGTACATTAAGTACACCTCTGCCTAACCCTTCGGGGAATACAGGCGCGATGGTATGTTAATGTTATATAAGAAGGAGAAGAAGAAAGAGAAAGGTAATCTGTATAAAATCTTCTTCATAATCTGAAAAAATATTTATATCAGCTACTAAAGTTATACGTGAAGATTACGTTTAAAGTGTTTGTTGGGGATTATAAGAGGATGCTCTGTCTCTCTCCCGCAGAATGATACGCTACACAGTACTCTCTCTGTCTAGTATAAAATTGAAATGCATAACTTCCTTATTTTTGAACCGATTTAAATTTTGTTCTGATTGATCGGCTGCATTTATGGTAAACATTTTTATGGGCATTATTATGTGCAAATTTCTCCAAATAATTTGAAACCTTAAAATGTTGAAGATTAAGTTCAAAATCAACTGAGGTTAGAGAGAAATTTGAGATTTTGTGGTAACTTGATGTGCGAGAATCTCAAAATGAGAATATTTTGACTTGTGCCACTATTTTTAATTCAGTCAAAAATATGTTAAAAATACTTAACTAACTTTAAAAATAGAGTATTAAATGTTGATGGTAACATAAATATTTGAACATAAGGTCAATACTTACGACTATATGGGGTAAGCCTACCCGAAAGGGGGTAATAGTACCCTTGATAGCCTAGCTAGCTAGCTAGCTAGGTACCTCACATCTATAAGACCGTCCCCAAATATATTACTGTGCTTCCCACCAGGGAATATTAGGATCAAAATGAGGGTTATTTAATTCAAAAAGTTTGAAATAATTCGTTATGACTTTTTTTACCCTCATACAAATTAATAAATAATTTTTGTATGGTTTTGTGTGTTCTTCTAATATAACCCCATTTCGGATTGCTCTATTTGAACCCTTAATGAGTCGCCATTACACTTTACTATGTTATATACTGTTTAAGTATGGCGCTAACTTGTCTCAACCAATCGCAATTCCATACGTTAGTCAAAAAACGGCTCCGCGATTGGTTCAGACCATGGCCATACTTTAAACAATAGCTTCTTAGGCTGGAACCAAACGTGTCAACAATCTTACAAACGGCTACACATCAAGATATTTTACACCACTGTAAGCTGACCCCGTATTGTAAAGACATTCCGTACAATAAGGGGTCAGCTTATACTAGATATATAAAACTTGAAGCACGTCCATGTGCTTGATAAACCTTATTGCCCATCGACCGCTTAAGGCTAAAGTGTAGGGGTTGGCCGCGAAATACAATTTTTTCTTGGTTTTTGGCAATTTTTTCGGCTATATCACATTCTAGGTACATGGCAGTAGAAATTGCGACGTCAACAATAACTTATTCACAATTGAGTATTAAACATTTTGCTTAAAAATTGCTATCGTAGGAGACATAGGTGTAAATTGCAATTTTCGGCTGAATCCACTATCTTAACCCAAAAACTTCGAAGATAACGATTTTTAAGTTATTGTTGATGCCGCAACTTCCCATGTACTTAGAATGATTAATAGCCAAAAAAAAATGCGAAACACCGAGAAAATAAATGAATTTCACATCCAACCCTGACGCTTTAGCCTTAGGCCAGTAACACACTTGTAACACTGGACGCGACGTCTAAACGCGCGGATGTAAGTACCTAGAAGGTATTCAAGCTGTGTCGGGGCGTGCTGGCGACGGCGTCGTCCACGGTGAGCAACATGTTGAAGGAGAGGAACATGGCCGCCGCTGACGTCACATGCCACGCGTCGTGGGAGTCGTACAGCTGCAGCACCGAGCACGCCGCGTTGTGGCGCCGGGACTGCGCAGGAGTTTGCTGGTGACCACAAATAATGGTTATTTATCATCCAGCAATAAATACCATTCTACGAATTTTTTTGTTTTTATTATTTAAAAATTGGCGACGTGCGCCGGCGCACAGAACACCCACGTGTGGGTGAGCCAGCCTGGGTGACGTACTCACCGACCACTTGGTGTAGGAGTGCAGGAACAGAACACCCACGTGTGGGTGAGCCAGCCTGGGTGACGTACTCACCGACCACTTGGTGTTGGAGTGCAGGAACAGGCGCAGCGCCGTCAGCCAGGCGACGTGCGCAAGCGCACAGAACACCCACGTGTACACCGTCATCTTCTCGCGGTGCACCAGCTTCATCACCACGTAGAACATTGTGTACAGGATCGCGTTGCCCATCAGGATGGCCAGCAGTTGGCGGGCGAAGTCTTTGTTGTGCTCATAGGCGCTAGACACCAGAAGGACCAAATTTTAGTTGAAGGATATGAGGATGCGTCTCCAAAGACAGACTTTTCTAATATTCACAAAGATATGAATTTTCTAATAAAAGAAAATTTCTAGTGAAAGAAAAATTCGATCACGGGCAGTGTTTGAACCTGCGTTTTCTGGTTAAGTACACCAGACGCTTTACCAACTACGCTAATGAGACCACTGCCTGTGATGTCGAATTTCTCTTCCACATTTTTACGTCTTCAGACGACGTCAGCCGTTGTATAAAATTGTTGAAGACATGCGTTTCCAGTGGAATCAAGATCCTCGGTGATGAGAAATATAGAATGTCCAGAAAGACAAGACAACAATTTTAGATCAATTTTCTGTTGTCAAGCAGAGTATTTGGGAAGGAGGATAGTATCTGTGTAGGGGAGCGTGTGACGTGTGACGTGTGGTAGGTACCTGTATATAGCGAAGGCGCAGTTAGCGATGTTAGCCAGCGCCAGCAGGGCGGCGCGCGCGCGGTGCGCCGGCGCCAGCACCTGCCAGCCGCGCACGCGCACCGCTGCCGCGCCGCGGGACAACACCGACCACTCTGTTACATCATATTTTTATTAACCCCCGACGCAAAAACGACTGGGTGTTATAAGTTTGACGTGTTTGTGTGTGTGTGTGCGGTGTGCGTGTGTGTGTGTGTGTGGCATCGTAGCTCCCGAACGGATGGACCGATTTTGATTTCCTTTTATTGTTCGAAATGTGAATTTTTCGGAAGTGTTCTTAGCTATGTTTGATGAAAATCGGTCGATACATAATGCAATTGTCGGGGGTTTTTTAATTTTTTAGTAGTAGTGTCTCGCTGATTGGGCCGGGTTGACCAAGGACTACACACTACACAGTGTTCAAGTGAAGAACATAAAAAACATACATATTATATATGGCGTAGGGATCGAGTTGGAAGGCGATATGGTTTCGGTAACATGCAATCACTTATGCCTTTAGTACTTAGCACTGACGCTCCGAATTGCGAGATTAGGGCCAAAGTATGTTCTTTCTCACTTTAACTTATTGTTAGTTCTGTTGTATTCTTGACTTTTTTGTATGAAGCGTTTCGCATTTGTTTCGCTGTGATATGCTTTAGTGTAACAAAGGCGTTAAGGTAAATAATATTTTCTAAAACATCCTTTATGTCATTGAAATACAGTTTAATTTCCTTAGTTGTGTAGGTTATTTTGAGCAGTTAGAACGCCTAGATATTTCTGACGCGGACTGTACATGTCGGTGTTTGACACTTTTTTAAACTAAATGGCGCGTGATTTTTGTGACTTGAATACTATCTAATGTTATCGATGAAAAGCACAATCATTGTCCATAATGGAGCATGCAGTTCAAGTTAATACTCTGAATATAAAAAAATGGCTGAACCCAATTAAAGTGAAGCCTGTTTTGCATTTGAGGGTCATAGCTCACAAATAGGACACAAGTACAGTCGCTAAAACAGTGTTATTGGGCAAAAGCATCGAAAGTTAGTAGATAAAATTTACGACCCCGACTGTCTTCTGCACTGAGTGAGCGAGACATATAAATGTAGTGACGGAATGTAAGAGCGAGTAAGATAGCACGCGACGATCGCCATTCGCCGCAACATTGACTACTGCGTACACTTGTGAACAACTTGATAGAGGCACAGTTATATTATTTTTATTAAGATGGGCTTTTAATTTCACCAGATTCAGCTTATAAATTCTGTCATTAATGCAAAGATGACTCTGTTTATTTGTTACATTTTCACGTATAAACCGCTGAACCAATATGATGAATGAATTTTGGTATAAAGACGGATTGCATCATGGAAAAAGCTACTACTACCGCTAACACTACTTTTTAGGGTTCCGTAGCCAAATGGCAAAAAACGGAACCCTTATAGATTCGTCATGTCCGTCTGTCTGTCTGTCCGATCGTGTCACAGCCTTTTTTTTCGAAACTATAAGAAGTATGCCGTTGAAACTTGGTAAGCAGATGTATTCTATGAACCGCATTAAGATTTTAACACAAAAATAGAAAAAAAACAATAAATTTTGGGGGTTCCCCATACTTGGAACAGAAACTCAAAATTTTTTTTTTCATCAAACCCATATGTGTGGGGTATCTATGGATAGGTCTTCAAAAATGATATTGAGGTTACGAATATAATTTTTTTCTAAACTGAATAGTTTGCGCGAGAAACACTTCCAAAGTGGTAAAATGTGTGTCCCCCCCCCCTGTAACTTCTAAAATAAGAGAACGATAAAACTGAAAAAAATATATGATGTACATTACCATATAAACTTCCACCGAAAATTGGTTTGAACGAGATCTAGTAAATAGTTTTTTTTTAATACGTCATAAACTGAATATTTTGCTCGAGAGACACTTTCAAAGTGGTAAAATGTGTCCCCCCCCCCCTGTAACTTCTAAAATAAAAGGACGATAAAACTAAAAAAAATATATGATGTAGATTACCATGTAAACTCCCACCGATAATTGGTTTGGACGAGATCTAGTAAATAGTTTTTTTTAATACGTCATAAATCGTAATGATACGGAACCCTCCGTGCGCGAGTCCGACTCGCACTTGGCCGGTTTTGTCGCATAAAGTTTTTCCTGATCTGAGTAAAACTGCAGGCAATAGCTAGTATACTAAATCAAGTAATGTAAAAAAGATTATATATCTAAATACATGATATTTTCTCACCTAAATTGATTTTGCCAGCGTAGTATATCTTGAGGGTGAGCACGAGACACGTCAGCATGTGGAGTATGGTGAACAGCACCGAGAACGGCACGCTCGGGTACAGGATGCCGAACAGACCTGACAATAGTGGGATGTGGCACTCATGGCACATTTATAGCAAAAATGGGGTATATTTTTGGCACAAATGGCACATTTCTTACACAAATGACACATTTCCAGCACAAATAGAGGCCATATCTGGCACAAATCGGGCACATTTCTTACACAAATGACACATTTCCAGCACAAATAGAGGCCATATCTGGCACAAATCGGGTACATTTCTGACACAAATGACACATTTCCGGCACAAATGGCACATTTTTGACAAATCGGGTAAATTTCTGACACAAATGGCACATTTCCGGCTCAAATTTGGCATATTTCTGGCACAAATGTGACACATTTCTGACACAAATGGGGCGCATTTTTGGCACAAATGGAGCACATTTTTGGCACAAATGGAGCACATATCTAGCGCAAATAAAAAACATTTCCGGCACAAATAGACTACATATCTAGCAAAAATGGGCCGCATTTTTGGAAGAAATTGGGCACTTATCTGTGTGACATTAAGCTTAAATATTATTGTACCATTAGTTAAAAGTTTTAATGTTAATTTAAGATCACTAATAAAATATGATACTATTATGGCATAGCTGTGGCATAAAAGGTAACTTTAAAGGTTCTTATAAGTTGCCATATTGCAACTCGTGGCCTGGATTTGTGTCCATTTATGGCAATAGGATTTATTTCATGAGAATATTCAGGTCCTAGTATATATATGTTATGACAATGACACTCACCCAGGGTCATGATGATGGCGAGGATGATGAAGGTGGTGTGCGCACTGGGGATGATGTCGGAGTGCCTGTTCTGGTACAACTTGATCATCACCAGCACCGCTATCACGTACATGAAGGATGAATCTGGAACATTACGTTGTTACTGCGACTGTTACATGGTCCTTGCTCGCCGCTCCTTCTCCCCCCCTCCCTCCCCCTCCCCCACGCGTCGCTATAAATAGATCTGCAGACGACGCGCGGCCTCCTTCCTACTGCAACTACCAGAGATAAGTGCCGCCCTCTACAGGTCGGACCTCGCCTCGAAGCCTTCGTTGAACCCTCCCTGAGCATAACTCACCTAACTCTTATCTCATTGTACTTAAGCTTATTTTTTATTATTTTCTAGCATTAAATATTGCGAAATTTTCACAAAGAACTGAATTTTCTAAATAAAGAAAATTTCTAGTGAAAGAAAAATTCGATCTCAGGCAGGGTTTGAACCTGCGTCTCTCTGGTTAAGTACACCAGACGCTTTGCCAACTAAGCTACCGAGACCACTGCCTGTGATGTCAAATTTCTCTTCCACATTCTACTTCTTGAGGCGACGTCAGCACCATCTATTGAAGACATTACTATGTCTTTCAACCAACACGACTGCCTGTTCGGGATTTGATCGATTTAACTTCAGGAGTGGAATAAATTACGTGTCTTTGTCCCGATGCAAATATGTGTAATAATAAAAAAAGGTCGGGTAGGAGGTACAAATGGTACAATACTTAATTTTAATTTCTTACATCTAATCATATGCCGCGTTACACGTTGCGTTCGCTGATTGAGTAGGCGTTTTGCCCTAACACTGCCTTTACAGGTAGTTCAATGTCGAACGATGTTGCATTACCGTATTATGCTTATTTTTTATTATTTTTAGCATTAAATATAGCATACTTAACCAGAGAGACGCAGGTTCTAACCCTGCCTGAGATCGAATTTTTCTTTCACTAGAAATTTTCTTTAATTAGAAAATTCAGTTCATTGTACTTAGTTTTGAACATTAACTCTAGTCTCAATAAATATGTATATTTTGTGTTCCGAGTGTAATTTATCTCCACAAAGTAGTCCCTTGGTCGGACACGTCTCTTAAACGTGTCGACCACGTTACATCTTCAGTCACCAGTACCACAGACGTTGTTAGAAAGGGATAGCGCTATTTAATGTGTAGTGGCATCTTTCTCACTCAATCGCAAAACAATCTTAATAACACTGCCTCCTTTAATGTATCTTCGACTTTAAACGAAAAGAACCATGGAGGAACAGTCGCCAGCACATCAGCTTATACAAAACTGTCAAATTTCTCCAAATGATTTTAAACCTTAAATTGTTTATGATTAAGTTCAAAATCGACTGAGAAAATTTGAAATTTTGTGGTAACTTGATGTGCGGACCGTACATTCGAATAAAAAAATGTGCAAGTAATCACTGCCTGCCTCAATAGTCTAGTGGTTCCAAGCGCGACTGCTACGCTAGAAGTCCTGGGTTCGATTCCTAGGTCGAGTAAAGTGTTATTGAGTTTTTCTATGAAATTCTCAG
Organism: Subacronicta megacephala; assembly: GCA_958496365.1. Lineage (NCBI taxonomy): Eukaryota > Metazoa > Arthropoda > Insecta > Lepidoptera > Noctuidae > Subacronicta > Subacronicta megacephala. The sequence continues at coordinate 7,367,371 of OY292541.1, read as the reverse complement.
TAGCAGCTCAAAGTCTGGATTTGTGCCCGGTTAATGGCAATAGGCTCGCCCCCTATTACATGGGACCTAAACATAAGGACGAAGTGTGGGTGTACATTTGTACACCTGTGCCAAATCCTTCGGGGAATACAGGCGTGATGGTATGTATGATAAGTTAATGAAATGAAATTAAATATATTTATTTTGCCAGAATGTTTCTGGCAATGGTAATGGTTCTACATGTTCCGCCTTAGATCAGGCATAATAACAGATGTAAACCATTTACGACTTCGACTGTCTTCGGCACCGAGTGAGCGAGAGATCGATACTGACGGAACGTGAGAGAGTGAGATAGCACGCGACGACTGTTTATTTATTTCTCCCCCGCCATGCACCACTCTAATTCTTCGATGTATGAATACTCACCGAACTGGAAGTTCATCTTGTTGGGACAGAGGTGGTAGCAGCCGGAGAGCAGCCCCTCCATGACCAGGCCGAGCCCCATGGAGTACAGCAGGCCGTAGTGCTGCGGGACGCCCATGTCCTGACGACAAGTTTCATGTTTTAAGGACAAAGCGTCAGCCTTTTGCGCGAAATTCAAATTACGCTTGGATTTTTTGCAAATTATTCGGCTACAACACATTCTCGGTGCATGGTTTAGCCTTAATACACTAGATAGTCACAAAGATATGGAATTTCTAATTAAAGAAAATTCCTAGTGAAAGAAAAATTCGATCTCAGGCAGGGTTTGAACCTGCGTCCCTCTGGTTAAGTACACCAGTTTTTCTTTCACTAGGAATTTTCTTTAATTAGAAAATCCATATCTTTGTGAATATTTCGCAATATTTAATGCTAAAAAAAATATGCACACTAGATAGTGTTACGAAGGGTATTTGAAAGTGTAATGTTCGGGAAGGTTCTTTGGGAGCAGAGTGAAATAATAGTTCGACGCAAGAGTTAATTCCGGACTGCCTACCTGTTACAAAATAACACAGAACTTGTCATCGATACATGTTAAGAGTAACCCACATATGTTTACATGAAGAGATCTGTTGACACTAATTTATTGACTCTAGTGGAGTTTATTTCAACAAGGCTTGACCGTCGCTCTCAAGTAGATGTTCTCTACTTTGACTTTCGGAAGGCGTTCGATCGAGTCAATAATGACATATTGTTGACAAAACTTAGCACCTTAGGCTTCGCCCCAGCCTTTCTCCGACTTCTAGCAGACTATCTGCGAGATCGTCAGCAGTATGTCAAACTTGGCATATATGAGTCTAGACCTTATCAAACGCGTTCCGGAGTTAGTCAAGGATCTATACTTGGGCCCCTCCTATTTCTACTGATGGTCAATGACCTACCCACTGTCCTTAAACGTGCGCAATGCCTGCTATATGCTGATGATTTAAAACTTTTCATCGAGGTAAAGTCAGACGTATACTGACTGTATAGCCTTGCAGCAGGACGTTGATGCAGTTTATCAGTGGAGTAATGCGAACGAGATGGAATTTAACGCCAGCAAATGCTACGCAATGACTTTCAGTCGAGTGCGGCACCCAACATATTTCGATTATAAAATTGATGGTAACAGCTTAACTCGTTCGTCCACTACAAAAGATCTGGGAGTCATATTCGATTCGAAATTAACATTCCATGACCACATCATTGCGCTGGCGAAAGAGTCTTTTCGGCGTTTGGGATTTATTCTCAGAAACTCAAACGACTTCCAAAAACAGTCCGTTATACGACTGATTTTTGGAGCATTGGTGCGCTGCAAGCTCGAAAGTTCTATGTGTGTGTGGAACCCTTATGAAAGCACGTATGTATTGCTCCTTGAGAAAGTGCAAAAAGCCTTCCTTAGGTATCTATATAAGCGGATTCATGGCTACTATCCATTCATGTACCCAACTAAATTTCTTCTGGGTAGCCTCGGGTATAATTCACTAGAAGTCAGACGGAAAAAGCATCAACTTACATTTATGTGCAAAATTCTCCGTGGAAAAGTTGATGCACCGGAACTGCTTCAAGAGTTGTGTCGATTTTATACCCCTAACAATTTTCGACGCAATCGAAGGCATACGCTGTTCGCTGTGCCATCATGTCGTACCGTGGCCCGCGTCAACTCCCCCATACCGCGCACCCTAACCGGACTCAATGCTCTCCTGACGGTCAATCCACAGTGTGACTTGTTTGCGGATGGATGGCAGGACATATTGTTGGAGTGTTTGAGTTTTTGTGAGCGAGATGTATGATTATTATTATTATATTGTATTGTTTCCTTTAATTATTGTAATTGGTTTGTACCGTTTTAATTAAAGTAAAAAAAATAAATAAATAAATAAATGAGGAATCACATATATCACAGAAAGCTTTTGCCAAGTGGCTCAAACTTCAATTTATAATTGTCTCAATCTCTTTCTTCTATTATGATCTCTCTGTTATTAAATCGGTATCAATTTTTCTCTTTTATTAATTCTGAGTTTTCTCTCTCTCATTAGCTCCGTAATCTCTCACTATAATTAACAGTCTATCTTTCTGTGAAACTAACTCTCTATAGAAAACTATCTACTACGTTGCCTCTCTCGTATCTTATTCTATCTCTTTGCCTCTCTCGTATCTCTCACCTACCACAGTCCTGGACTATCGTTCGTTGCCATTAGATTTCCTAGATACTAACCAGTATGCCTACAGCCTCGTTAGCTCTCTCATTCTCCCTCTCACACACATGCCTTCAGCTAGCCCTGGTCTACCGCTACCAGTGGTGCACCTCACTCGTTGGTCTCACATAAGATTGTAACTTACCAACCTAAAAATAATATTGTTTTGTATATTGTCTTTATATTATAGTCTCGGAATGGAAGAGACTAGACCCCACGACACAGGGCAGTATACGACTAAATTGTATTTCTTAGAATAATAAAGACATTTTTCATTTTCACCTGCGGCTGTCCCCTGCTGTTCCGCTGGCGGCGCCGCACCTGTCCCATGAACACCAGCCCCAGCACCACGTAGCCCACGTTGGAGTACACGTGGTTGAAGTCGGACAGGAAGCCCAGCGGGTGCGCACACAGGAAGTTGTAGTAGCACAGGTCTTGGTTACCAGTTTGGAATACCATCTGCACAAGAACGTTATCAAATTATGTAGCCGATATGATCATACCATAACGTTTGTATTCTTCGAAAGTTTATACACTTAATAGCTATCTGCCGAAGGAAAGTCCCGTCAAAATCAGTCAAGCCGTTTTAGAGATTAACCTGAACAAACTGACAGACAAATGTTTTTTTTGTTATAAATCCGGTATTTTTAACATTTGCATACTTTAATATGCACTTAGTAAGAACCTGTTATTTTGACATTACAGCCATACACTTTAATTGTAAAGATATGAAACTTAAAAATATATCCGTCTCTGTCATTTTAATGTTAATAAAGGGAGAGGAGGAGATAAGCTTAAGTGGTAATTGGGAACATAGCAGATCGGATCACCGCTGGGGCAAAAAGGTTCTCGAGTGGAGACCGCGCAGCGGAAAACGTAGAGTGGGACGACCTCCAACAAGATGGACAGACGGCCTGGTAAAGGTCGCTGGGAGTCGTTGGATGCAGGCAGCATATAACCGGTCGTTGTGGAAGTCTATAGGGGAGGCCTTCAGCAGTGGACCTCATTTGGCTGATATGATGATAATTATAAAAGAGACTGACACTGCCTCATTAGTCTGGTGATCCTAAGCGCGACTGCTACGCTAGAGGTCCTGGGTTCCATCCCCAGGGCAAGCAGTGTTATTGGGTTTTTCTATGAAATTTTCAGTAGCAGCTTGGAGTCTGGATTTGTGCCGGGTTGGAAATGGCAATAAGCTCGCCCCCTATTACATGGGACATAAACATATCGGCGAAATGTGGGTGTACATTAGTACACCTCTGCCTAACCCTTCGGGGTTACAGGCGTGATGGTATGTTATAAAAGAGAGACGGCAGTAGAGGTAATGTGAGAGCTAACTTACATGTTGATATGTGAACAAGAGTTGTACGACCGGCAGCGCGTACACCACGGCCACTGTGAGCGCGCCCCAGAAGTATCTGAACACGATAACATACTATAGTAATTATAGTGATACATTATATTTATTTAAAAATAAAATGTTTCACATTCATCTAAACTAAATGGCGCTGACATTATATAGATAAGGGACTAAAATTAGAGGTGCGGGTTAAAAAGAGATAAGGGACTAAAATGAGATGAGGGACTAAAATAAGATGGGGACTAAAATGAGATGGGGGAATAAAATGAGGTGGGGGGCTAAACTGAGATGGGGTACTAAAGTCAGGTGAGGGGCTAAAATTGCGTAAAGGGACTAAATGAGATAAGGGACTAAAATGAGACGGGGGGCTAGAATGACATAAGAGACTAAAATGAGATGGGGCTAGAATGACATAAAAGACTAAAATGAGATGGGGTACTTAAGTGAGATGGGGTATTATAAGGGACTAAATTACGTAAAGGGACTAAAATGAGATGGGGGGGCTAGAATGACATAAGAGACTAAAATGATATGGGGGACTAAAATGAGATGGGGTACTAAAGTAAGATGGGGGGCTAAAATGAGATAAGGTATATTAAGGTTAAGGTAAGGTTAATTAAAAGTAAGGACCCCCTAACTTTACTTTAGCCCCCATTTTATTTTTTTAATATATTTTTTTGTTCTAGGCTGGTTTTTAAAATGTGACAGCCATGTTAGAATGAAGGTATAGGGCCCGCCCTTGCCCCTCCAGCAGGTGCTACCTGTCGGATCTCCTGGCGAGGGTCTCCGGCGGCGCCCGCGTCAGCTTGTGCACCGTCAGCGGGTGTGACCGGCCCCACAGCTCGTCTGCTCCACACACAACATGATTTTTCTTATAATTACATTTCGTACACCCACTATTCCTCGGCATATTTATATCCCAATATTTGCGAGTCTTTTGCCATGCTCCTAGCTGCTACAGAGAATTTCATATAAAAACCCAATAACACTTTGCTCGATCTGGGGATCGAACTCAGGACCTCTAGCAGCAGCCGCGATTGTCTGTCTAAAATTTTAATTGAATGATCATAAATCATTTACCATCTCACTACCGAACGCAGGTCTCCTCTCAGACCGAGAGGGACCTGGCTATATTCTACCTAGTGAGTAGCGTGTAGTATGGGGTAGTGTTACCGTCAGCATCCTGGTCGGTGTCGTCCAGGATCCTGTCTCCCTCGGTGGCCGTGGTGTCAGCCGACGTGGACGGCTGGACTGCAGGATCCTCCTCAACGACCGTCGCAGACCCTGGACACAAAACATAACATACCATCACGCCTGTATTTACCATCAGTTACCTCGCCTGCTCGTTTGCCGAGTTATCCCATAAAAAAAAACTCTGTAATTTATAGTGCACTTCCGCCCACGGCTTATCCCGCGTGTTTTCTAGACTTTTCTGTACTTTAATATGTTTGTATTATACATACAGGGTGGAAGGGACATCGACGTACAAACGTTTACCATGAATTCAGTTCATGATTCTGGACCCCTTGGCATTGATATTTTTCGTAAGTTATTAAAAAAAAAAATGCTTTTTCCTATAAAAGTGCAATACCTACACGGTCAAAATGTATGGAACATTTGGAATGGATATGGATGTATGGAAACGCCACTTCACCTTCTGGGGGAATGCGGACCGCTGATACACAAGCGCAATGCACATCTGGGGAAACACGTCTTAACCCCAGATGAAATAAGGGAGCTCACCCCTAAGAAAATCCTGCAGTTTATAGCAGCCGCAGGGTTTAGCGGTGAACTCTAATTTAAAAAAGTGGCGATCACAATAGCCTGACTGCGGTCGCAGTGACATCACAGCCACAATACAGAAATAAAAAAAAATAAAAAAATGGAACATTTGATTTTTTATTAAATAAGCGACGAAAAATTTCAACGCAAGGGGGCCAAAATCAAGGAACTGAATTCATGGTATGCGTTTGTGCATTGATGTCCCTTTCACCCTGTATAAACCTTCCTCTTGAATCACTCTGTCAATAAAAAAACCGCATAAAATCGCTCGCGCTGGTTATAAACCATACCAAGCATGAGTATTATGGGATAATGTACCGGCCCAGCGGGGGGTGCAGGAGCAGGAGCAGGTGCAGGTGCAGGCGAGCAGCGCCAGCAGCACCAGCAGCGCCACGAGCGCCGCCAGCGCCAGCGTCACCAGCGCGCCCACCACGTACTCCTCGTACGATATCGTGGCCACCACGCTGAACCTACACGTACGGGAATCACGAATACATTGTTTTAGTTAGGACAAATTCGACCGCGGGCAGAATTCGAACGCAAAGATGAGGACGACCCTGGAGCGAGCCTAGAAGATGCCTGTTCCTTTTGAAAATATACATATATTTTTAAAAGTTTACTAGCAATGTGGGTCGCACATTACTAGTATTCTTGTTAACCCCTCGTGCCAAGCTAAATGCTTGTATTACGAGTGGGTTCACGGCGGTAGTGCAATGGGTGGGTTTCGAACCGGCAACCAAATGATCGCAAGTCCGATTAAGCTGCCACCGCTTCATATTTGAGATGTATACACTCAGAAACACTTTATAAAAAAAACCTGATAAAAGAGCACTAATAACCTGCGTAACTGGTTCGCATGGCTACACATCAAACTATACAAAACCAGTTTACCCTGGTATTGTATATTATAGGAAGCCTATACAATGCGAGATCAATTTACACTGTTTTTGTATAGGTTGACCTGTAGCCGTGTGTACTTGATACCATTATTTGCATCATTAATAGTTTAATGTGTGAAGTATGTAAAAAAGACCGAGTCAAACTCGTACAGATTAAAACCCGCACTTACCTTCCGTTACCCAATCGTGGGGGGAAGTGACGTCATATACCATTCTCTACAAACCTGAAGCTCTTCAGTCTGTTGTTGGTCCAGATCGAGTTGGCGGAGTCGCTAGCGCCGGTGCAGTCGTCGTCACTCTCCCTCACTATGAACACTATGTAGAAACCATTCGGAAACATCGATTGCTGGAACAAAATACTTATTATATTACACTATTAGAGCGATTTTAGTCTAGCAGGTACATTTCTCATTTAGAAGTGTCACTGGTAAGTCTACATGCCATCATGAATGTATCGTCACGACTGGGACCACTGGGGCCACAGAATATTGAAGTAGCAGTTTGTGTGCTGTTACGTATCGTTTGGTGACAGTTCCAATTCCGCCCTCAGTCCCCTTCCTTCTCATTTAAGCCTTTCCCGTTCTATTGCGATTCGGTCGGTGAATGTGGAGCGCCGGAACCCCAATGTTTTCCTTCCTTCTCATTTTAGCCTTTCGTTGTGTTTTCTTCGCATTGTTTAAACAATGCTATGAGAACACAACCCAGTGTCTATGGGCGGTGGTTGCCACTTACCATTAAGTGGTCTGCTTGCTTGTCAGCCACAGTTAACGGGCTCGGCGATTCCTTTGGTATTGCAGATGTCCATGGGCGATGACTACTTACCATCTGTGGATCTGGATGGATGGATGGATATATATTTTAAAAGAGTGTGCATGGAGTTTCGTGCCGGATTCTTCTCACTCAACTTTTTGGAACCGTACAACTAGAGTCAATAACGTTTCATAAACGCTTGTAAAAGCTTATTTGAAATAAAAGGTTTGATTTTATTTGATCGTTTGCTTGTTTGATGGCTTAACCCGTAAAACAATAGTTATTTGAGTGGGGTCATGGGGACTTACCGTGAGCGTGATGCCTCCCTTACTCATCATGGTGAGGTGGTACCCCTTGTACAGCGCCTCCTGTTCGCTGTCGAACACCGGACACTGCAACATTCAGACCTATCACACACCTCACAAGTACACACGATGACACGCAAGCTACACAGTGTACCCTTCAGCTATGATTATGAAAACCTGGATTTTGGACCTTGAACGGAAATGTCACAAGTTATTTTCTAATGTAAATTTTAAAAAAGTTTTCATTTTTATATCGCCCGGTAGCGTCCGATGAGTTGACAACTTTTAAAACAGGAACCACAAATTAAAACCCACCCGGACGGTCCCTGAACTCTCTTTTAACTTGGACATATCCGGGGAAATCCGGACAGATGGCAACCCTACCTTCAGCCCGTATTTAGGAGTACATCTCTGTAGCTTGATATAGCACCCTGTGTTTATGCTTGTCGGTAGCAACCACAATCATAAATACCGGGCGCCAATTTAATCACTTAGATGAGGTTACTTAATTACTCGCTGAGCTAACTCAGGCTGCCCCACAAATTCTGAACGGTCAAAGAGAGATAGAGAATCGGAGAGATAAGTTGAGAAAGAAAGGGAGAAAATAGGAGAGAGAGAGAGAGATAAAAGACGAGAGTAAAAATTGTGTACTTACCGAGTTGTTTTGTATGGACACGGTCGCGCACACGTCATCGTCGGAGTCTATCATTAGGATCACGCTCTTCGGGATCGTGTAGTTGAAACTGCAAAGAAAACAACATTTTATATCCACCTACTCAAACTTTTTGATTCAAAATATACAGGGTGGAAGGGACATTACATACATATACTTTATTCTGGACCCCCCCAATATAGGCTGGCCTCGCATTGTGCGAGCTCGAATGAGGATGCGAGTTCAATCGATAATGGACTTTAGCCGTGCATACAATGAGAGGTCTATAGCTTTACTGTCAAAGTATAGAACAGTGTAGCCCCCCCTGGTGAGTTGGCCTTAGTGGGGACGGATTACAATACAGGTCCGCACTGCCATTCGATCGGCATCTGACAAAATATCTTACTTAATCAGTGTTCGGACATTTTTTGGTCTGATTGGTTAGCGACCACCCTTGCCTCGCAGTGTGACGTTAAGCACTTTGGTTGAACGCCGGATGCTCTATTCCTCTCTAAGTTCCCTGGCTTCTCCTTTTTTCCTCCCCCTCCCTTTTCATTTACAGGGTCGGCAACACGCGAGCGATACCCCTGGTGTTGCAAGCATCCATAGACTACGGTAACCGCTCTCCACCATATGTTTGTTTGTCACCTATTTTGCTACAAGCTAATAACATGTGGCTTACCGGGAGCCACCCTCCACGTGGTGTTCGTCGTCGGTGATGTTCCACGGGTGCTGGTCGAACGAGAAGAAGAAGTACTTCGGAGTGCTCGGCGTCACGTTCAGCTGTATCTCCTGTCATAATACGATCATAATATCATTTCTACTGATCCATTGTGCATAGTACTGGGAGAGCTTGAGGGTCTGGGTTCGATTTCCAGGTCAAACAGTGTTCATTTGTTTGTAGCCCCCGACGCAAAAATGACGGGGTGTTATAAGTTTGACGTGTCTGTGTGTGTGTCTGTCTGTGGCATCGTAGCTCCCGAACTGATGAACCGATTTTGATTTAGTTTTTTTTTTATACGGAAATATTGGCATTATTATCCATCTAATTTTTATTTTTTCCAGCTGATTGGTCATTAATGTTTTGAAAATAACAGACACAATAAATCGACTAATAAAGTTGTAAGATATAAGCGTTATAAGTTTTGGTAGGGATTGAGAGGGGATGCTCTGTCCAAAATTAGTATTAGTATAGAATTCGTATAGCATATAGGTTTGTGACGTCACAACCGCGAGGCACAGCTAGAGTACATTATGTAGCACGTTGTAAATCGCATGTGCATGCAATTCTGTACCTTATTAACGTCGACATAGAAGTCAGTGACCCTCCGCAGCTTGATGTTGACCGACACGTTGCTAGGGTTGGAAGTTGTGATGTGTATCATCGGACGATTCTCTGTCTTTATGTCTGTAACAAAGTATATTATATCAAACTAGCCAACCCCACACACATTTTTCCGTACAACCATAGTTCCGAGTTTATACATACATTCAAATTACAATAGATTTTTCGATTAATCGATCTCAGATCGCCATCCCTAGAATTGACAGATAGGAACAGTTTGAATGGGAAAAGGAAAAATATTGTTTTTACGTTTGCTCGTGCAATTTTTTCAAGAGAAGACAGAGAAAGAAGAAGACACAACGAACGCAACAGTATGCATTCTGCCATTTGGCGTCGACGTCGATATTCTGTGGGAAGGTAGTACTTCCCCGGTCGTGCCAACCCAGTCAAGCTGGCATGTCAACGAGATATTACTACCTTTTTAGATGTTCATATTGCCCTCTGTAGCTCGCCGAGAATTTTATTATGAGAACAATATTGAGGGACCATGTCTCAGTGCCATATGTAATCCCTGGTAACACACAGTTACTATCCTTACTAGGAGGAGAACTCAGTGGCGTATCGTGGGGGGGAATCTCCAAAATGTGACCGCGATGTTAAGTGCCAAGCACCCTTGCGATTTATCAAAAGATGCTCTTAATTAATCTAATGCAAAATAATTAAACGCTTCCAAAATTAAATAATTGACTACTCAAGTTTTAGATTTCTTCAAGGATTTCCGGCATGTATGTCGATTCTCTTACTTTACTCCACTGTAGAACTGACCTGGTCCGGCGTCGTGCGGGCACAGCGTCCGCGCCATGTCGGTGAGCAGCAGCGGCCCGCCCGGCGCCTGCACCAGCAGCGGCAGCTCCCACGACGACACGCCTGCCGAGTCCCGACACAAACAATCAATGCAATAGGCCAAATTTTTAAACATCTCTCCACCCCCACGCAAAATACGCGCTTAGTTGTGGAGTTGCGGAAAATAGCCCGCTATACCATACCATACCATACACTAACTTTTGCTTCAAAATCGTAGATTTTGGTGTAAAATAGAGACAATCTACACCACTTTCTGCTACACTAACGATTTTTACGAAAAAAAGGTTTTAATAGTCAGTTGTGAATAAGTTATAGTTGATGTCCCAACTCTTACGACAATGATCCTAGACTGCCTCATTAGTCTAAAGACTGCTACACTAGCAAAGTGTTATTGGGTTTTTCTATGAAATTCTCAATAGCAGCTCGGAGTTCGGACGGCCCAGCAAATGGCAATAGGCTCGCCACCACCACATGGAATACAGGCGTGACGGTACCTGTTATTTTTATGATCCTAGAATGTGTTATCTAGACAAACAACTTTTTTTTTAATTTGGCACCAAATTAGGGACAATCCCCCTGAACGCTTACCCTTATAGTATTTTTTATTATATTTGGCATTTTAACCCTTCAAGTATTTATTAAGCCCTATTAGTTCTGATAAAATTGTATAAGATATTTTAGCGAAAGGTAAATTTGTTCTGAGATAGGTTTATAGTCAGTGGTGTCGTTTGAGTTGGTTGAGTGTCTGCTCTACTTAACATATAATTTCATTTATTCATAAAAAAATACAACTGCATCTTAATTTCACATAACCGAAGAGAAATTTTTCAAAGATTTATTGATACTAAGTTGAAATTTATACAAAGACTGTTATTTTTAACACCCTACCAGGGTTATATATTATTGGTATTTACATAATGCAATAAAGAAATAAGTGTACAATTATTGGTGTCACATAATGTTCTTGTTTGAATCCTGTCTGAGATCGAATTTTTCTTCATAATCACAACTTACCTTTCTGCTGTGTAGCGGTTACGAAGATCGGATTTTCAACGTTCAGTGTGTCGTTTATCGACACGTGCACTCGAGTGGGGTAGCCACGCCACTCCTCCGACTCCTGAATAAATGACAATTTTTAGGGTTCCGTACCCAAAGGGTAAAAACGGGACCCTATTACTAAGACACCACTGCCCGTCTGTCTGTCCGTCGGTCACCAGGCTGTATCTCATGAACCGTGATAGACAGTAAAAATCTTTCACAGTTGATGATTTCTGTTGCTGCTATAACAACAAATACTAAAAAACAGAAAAATAAATATTTAAGTGCGGCTCCCATACAATAGACATGATTTTTTTTTCCGTTTTTATAGATACGTACGGAACCCTACGTGCGCGAGTCCGACTCACACTAAGTCGGTGTTTATTTTAAAAAACATCGCATTAAAAAGAGGAAAGATTTGTTTGTTTGAAAAGCTCTGCAAATACTGCACGGATTATAATAATTCTTTCAATGGGCTGCTTAAGTCTTTTTTTGAATTGAAATTAAAATACACAGTTAACTTAAGTAACATACCTCAATAAACTCCATGACCTGTTCTGTGCTGTTATTGACAAACAAACTGATTCTTGTGTCATATTTGTACCTGAAATGAAGATAAAGTACAATTGTAGACAATTTGAACATAACGCCCGTAATCCCCGGAAGGGTCGGCACACGTGTAGTAGTGTTGTACACATTCATATAAAGTTGTAGCGACATCTATCACGCTAACTAAAACTACGTCGAAACAAATCCTGAATCGCGCGAATAACATACACTAACGCTTATTTAAGTTACGCTTACAACCACTACAACAATGAGGCAGTTCACTGTCCAGTTAAAGTTAGAAGGAAATATTCATGTAGGCTAGAACAGTGGTTCCCAAGCAGTGGTACGCAACCACCAGTGAACCACAAGAACAAAACTATGGACTGCAACAGTTTTTAAATGAGTTACTTTTCATAAAGATATGAATTTTCTAATGTAAGAAAAATTCAGCCTCGCGCACGGTTTGAACCTATGTCCCTCTGTGTAAGAATAATAATAATAATAATAAATAAATTTATTCAGTAATAGACACTTGTACAATAACAAAAACTTGTTTTTACAAAGTAGTACTTAGGTGGTAAATTATAAAGTTTCTCTGGACCCCACACTAGGATTCCCTGTGTCGTGGGGTTCAGTCTCTTCCTTAAACAGCATATTGTAAGTAACACTCTGTATAAAAGAGGAGGTTCAGATAATATTAATACTTAACATTACTACAATATTAAGCTAAGCTTATAAAATATAACACTTCGTTTCTCTAGAATAATGTGATTTTACGTGAGCAGTATGTGTCTGTGTGCGTGCGTGTGGTTGTGTTTGCGTGTGTGTTTGTGTTTGTGTTTGTTAGTGTGTGTGCGTGTGTATGAGTGCAGTTTGAGAAAGTTGAGTTCTAATAACGAATAATAAGTAGGTAGCCAATATTATATCCCAGTATTTATAAGTTCTTCCGTTTCGTTGTAATTTTTAGGTTGTAACCATTTGTTAATTGCATTTTTACAACTGATGTGGGTCATGTTGAGGATGTTCTTATTTACCTTATGTAATTTTGAGTAAAGATAGGGTCCAAGAAATGAAAAAGCTCTGCGCGCAAAAGATGAACGTACTCTAGGTCGGTCCCACTTCATGGTTCTATGAGTAGAACGAGTCATGTCCTTTGCATATTTATGAAATCGTAATAACGTAGATGCTACAAATAACTGTCGCACACGGAGAATATTGCATTCAGAATAAAGGGTATCAGTTGAGTAGCGCCATGGTTTTTTATGTGCTATTTTTAGTATCGCTCGTTGTGCTCGTTCTAACCTGAGCAGATGAGTCTTGCATGCCCCACCCCAAGCTGGCACACAATAAGTTAATATGGACTGGCATAGACTCAGGTATACACTTCGAACCAATTTGGGATCCGCGATAGATTTTAGTTTTTTAAATATGTGGGCAAGTTTTTTCACCCGTTTGACGAGTTGGTCAATGTGGTTTTTCCATGCCAATCTTTCGTCAATTAGCACTCCTAGGTACCTAATGTGAGAAACTTGATCAATCAGTGCACATTGACATCCAGAAACATTGCCATTGACAAAGTCACACGTATGGAGTTTTATTTGGGGTGGTGGATTAGGCGCAGTCCGTTTGCTAATTGCAAAGGCGATCAGCTTGGTTTTTCCTGAATTAACGGTCAAGAGGTTAAACTGAAGCCAGCTCGATATTTTTTGGACACCTTCCTGGGCTACACACACGACATCACTCCATGATTTGCCATGGAAAATAATAGCCGTATCATCGGCAAAGGTAAAAATGCTAGCATTATGTAATTTCAAAGAGCACAGGTCGTTTATGTATACCAGAAACAATGAGGGTCCTAAAATACTGCCTTGAGGAACTCCGTAGTCAATATCGGCATAGTCACTGACATGTTCTCCAACGCATACGCGCTGTCTACGCTTCTCTAGGTAAGATCTGAACCATTTCAAAGCGAGACCTCTGATCCCAAGTAGTTCCAACTTCCTTAGCAATATTGGCCGGGAAACCGTATCAAAAGCTTTCGCTAGGTCCAGGAAGACGCCGATACACTTTTGACCTTCATCTACTTTTGCTGTGACTAAGTCAACTAGTCCCGTAACGGCATCTTCTGTGGACATACCAGTGCGAAAACCAAATTGGTTCCCGGCGAGCAAGTTGTTACTTTCGAGGTACCTAAGAAGTCTTATATTTATCACTTTCTCAATCACCTTTGACAAAGAGCTTAGCAATGAGATAGGTCTATAATTAGAAGGTTGACACGAGTCACCTGCTTTTAATATTGGAACCAAGTTGGCTAGTTTAAGGTCTTCTGGGACTACACCTGTAGATATGCTTAGGTTGCAGATGTAAGTCAGAGGAGCAGCTATGGCATATTTAGCATGTTTGAGCATATCATTGCTTATGTTATCAGATCCCGTTGCTTTACTGGATTTTAGGGTGCCTATTAATTTAATGATTTCAAATTCATCTGTTGGACTGATAAAGAAAGAATTCGCCGAATCAGATACACCATGATTAGTGTTATTAGCCAATTCAGTTTCTGTACATCCAAGACTACCCAATACTGCACCAGCCAACTTTTCACCAATAGAGCTAAAATACCTGTTAACTGCGTTCAATGAGTCCCTTGGATTGCATTCTAAATTTAGTAAGTCACAACTTTTATTCGCAGCCCTATTCATATTGCAGATAGATTTAACACAGTCCCATGTCTTTTTGATGTTATTTTTATTATCAGTTAAGAGTTTTTGCTCATTGTACGTGCAGCAGTGTTGGTGGTTTGGGCTCGTAATGAAAACGTAGATATAAATATATTTCTAAAATAACATTTTTATTGCAAATTTTTAATATGACGCGTAATGACGTATTTGATATTCGAAGAAGCAAAAAAACAATTGATAGAAAAAAGAAATAAATGGTTGAGTTGCCAGCCGGAGGGCAATGTTGCAATAACACAAAAAACTAATAATTATAATAAGTTCCTAACAATTAAAAACCATACGTTATTAAAAAATACAATCCTGAACATGCCCCCGGCCTTGAAAGCACCAGCTTTCAATAACAGCTGATAGCAAGTAGCTTGAAGTCATAAATCTCGTGATGAAATGTGGGCTTCTGCATCAGCATTCTAGTAGAGGGCAGATTTTGGAGAAGGCGCGTCTCACGACGCCTGAAGCTGTGCGGATGTCGGCCACTCTGGTAATGCCATCCTTCCCAGGAACAGTGTTGACGACTCGTCCCAATTGCCATTTCAATGGTGGCTGACGATCATCCTTGATGACGACAAGCATGTCGCGTTGAAGACTGGCTCCGTCCTTCTTCCATTTTGTCCTTGTCTGTAATTCAGACACATATTCTTTTGCCCAGCGGGACCAAAAGTGTTGGCGAATCTGCTCCACTCGTTGGTAGCGTGAAAGTCGACCAGCAGGAGTCTCAGTAAAGTCCGTAGAAACTGGCGCAGTTAGCGGACGGCCGACCAAGAAATGAGCAGGGGTTAAAGGAGTGAAGTCGTGTGGGTCTGTGGACATAGGACTTACGAGGACGGGAATTCAGGACGGCCTCAACTTGTATTAACACCGTGCTGAATTCTTCGTATGTTAGGTGCGCATTTCCAACAACACGTCGCAAGTGGTACTTGCATGACTTTACCCCCGCTTCCCACAACCCACCAAAATGAGGCGCATAAGGTGGTATGAACGTAAACTTAATGTTTTGACTAGTAGCGTAATCTAGTATTTGTGGTGAACATTTAGATAAGAAATTTGAAAAATCATTCATAAGACCTACGAAATTCTTTCCGTTATCGGAAAAGATTTCACAAGGCTTGCCGCGTCTAGAAATAAATCTTTTTAAGGCTAACAAATATGCCTCTGTGGAAAGATCGCTAACCAGTTCTAAGTGAACTGCACGAGTTGTGAAGCAGACAAATAAGCAAATGTAGCCTTTAACTACCCTAGAACCTCTACCTTTCCGGTTCAAAATGAACACTGGACCGGCGTAATCCACTCCGCACCGCAAGAAAGGATAACTGGGAGTAATGCGTTCTGTAGGTAAATTTCCCATTATGGGAGTGGGTGTTCTGCCTCTCAATCGCGTACAACTCACACAATCATGCACAACTTTTCGTGCAAGATTCCTACCGCCTACAGGCCACCATATCTCTCGCAAATTATATAAAAGTGTCTGTGGCCCAGCGTGTAACAATTGTTTATGCTCATGACGAAATAATAATTTAGAAAAATGATGTTGTGCTGAAAGTAAAATTGGATGTTTTTTGTCCAATGTAAATGTGGTCGAATTTTTTAGACGGCCACCGACGCGCATAATTTTATTGTCGTCTAAAAATAAATTTAACTTTGCCAAGTTATGCTTGTTCCCTAGACTGCTAGTATTTCTTAACGACTTGAACTCATCTGGAAAAGATTCTAGTTGAGACAGTCTAGCCAACGTTATATCAGCCTCCCTCAATTCCTCCACGGTGATAACGCCAGATCGCGGCGCGGACTTTTTGCGTACATTGTAAATGAAGCGACGTACATATGTGACAGCACGTCTCATGCGGTTGAATTGAGAGAACCTGACAAATGGAAATAATGTAGAATCATGTACTTGTTTGACAAGAAACGAATGTGAAATGCTCGGTTTAGTTTCAGGTAAATCTTCGCGGTTAATATAAGGCGCTAAAGAAACGTCAGCACAGCTGAAACTCGATTCGCGAAGGAACGCTGGGCCTTCCCACCATAGAGAAGACCGTGAAAGGTCTTCCAGTCCGACTCCACGCGAAACCATATCGGCTGGATTTTCCTTTCCGCTTACGTGACGCCATGGCAGTTCCTTCGTCAACTCCTGAATTTCAGCTGTTCTGTTTTGTACAAATGACTTTAATAAGTTGGGAGGCATATGAAGCCACCCTAGCACGATTGTGGAATCTGTCCAAAACATAACACTATCGAAAGTACGATTTAATGCTGTGTTTACTCGGTCGTATAATCGAGCGCCGAGTAAGGCACCGCACAATTCCAGCCTAGGAATACTTATTGGCTTTAAAGGCGCTACCTTTCCCTTGGAGCACAATAATCTCACCATTGCGGTCGAACCATGAGTCACTGTGCGAACATAAATACATGCGCCGTACGCTGTTTGCGACGCATCAGAAAAAATATGTAATTCCAATCGTATGGGATCTATATCAATAACATGTCGCGGTACATGAATAGTGTTAAGCGCAGACAAGCCGTCTATAAATTTGTTCCACGCTCGCACTACATCGCATGGAACCTCGTCGTCCCATTCTAATTGTAAGATTCGTTAACTAAGCACTGACGGTACATTTTTTCAATGTCCGCGCATGCAGTGTACCTGTGTTGCCTGAAGCGTAATAAAATGTCAACTAAATCACTCTGCAAACGTGGTCCCACCACCTGAAGATCGTTCAATGACTTGCCAGTGCTGGATGCTGCGCTGGCGTCGAACACAACGCGGAGCTTAGTCGTAGTACTATGCTCACGGTACACACCGTGATGCGGCATAAAATAATGCGGTGTATCGTATGCGTATATGCGTGACATATGGCCTAACTGTAAATACTCGTGAATAAAGTCTGTGTATAATTTTTTATAACTGGCATTATTGTTTAAGCGTGCCTCAAGTGCCATGAAGCGGCGTTTCGCTTGAGGATAAGTTGCACCTAAATTGGAAGGTGATTCCTTAAACGGTAAACAAACACAGAATCTTCCGTCACTACTGCGCGTCGTAGTCTGCACGAAATGATTCTCGCATGCCCGTTCGTCGTCTGTACGCGTGTCACCAATCCTCGGTAGCTCTTCTAACTCCCAAAACCGCCGTAGTTGCGCGTCTACCGAGAGGCTAAAATTGCAATGTGTATATTTATTACTACGCATATTAATATTAATAGGGCCAGAAATTAGCCACCCTAACTTCGTATTTTGTAAAAAGGGTCCGTTATGTAACCTCATTTTACCATCGCATAATAAGTCCCAAAATATATCTGCGCCTAATAAAATGTCTATATTTCGAGATTCGCAAAATTCAGGATCGGCCAGCTGTATTTGATTAGGAATACTAACCCTTGCGCTTTGTTTACATACAGCTGGTAACGTTGATGTTATGTGTGGCAGCACAAAACACCTAATGCGTGTTGAAAAATTATTCGTTCGAGATTTAATTTCAATATCACACATTTGCGTTGCATGTGTTATTGAATTACCTACTCCGCGAATTTGGAAAGTGGACTGTATTAAATCAACATCTAAAATGTCGCATAGTGATTTCGATACAAAACAATGCTGACTACCACAGTCGAGCAGCGCGCGTGCAACATGGTATTTATTTTGTTTATCAGCTATCTCGATCAAAGCGGTAGACAACATCACAGGTCGTACATGCATACATGGATCGCGAATTAACGAATTGTCTACATGTGCACTGTTTGCCTGTGAATAAGAAATGTTCACCGGGCTGGAGTCCGCGGGTAGTGTAAAGGCCGCGGGGGACGCCTGACCAGCACCGGCGACGTTGATGAATTCAATGTTGTTGTCATTGACGTGCAATGCTACGCTTGACAACGTTTGATTGTCACTGCTGACTTGAGCATCATTATGAATAAGCGTATTATGTTTTTTATTACATTTGCGGCACGGTCCAAATCTGCAAGTTTCCAAAGAGTGTCCTGAGCGTAAACAATTTTCACACAATTTGTTTGTGCTTACAAATTGTAGTTTAGTGTCGAGATTAGAATTAATAAACTTATAACATGTGTACAAAGGATGATAGTCGTTACACATTAAACATTGTTTTTTATACACCGTTGGACGTTCTTGTACCTTATTATTGGTGGATACATTGCACTGTGACTTGTTGTTGTATAGTGTAGTTTGTGACCTTTTATAATCTCTACGAGTTTGATCATAGTTAGTTTTTATATGTGAATGTGAAACCTGTAATGTATCCAACATATCTGCCCTACTGTTAAGAAATTTAAGTAGGTCGCTTAGAGATGGTTGAGAGTCATCATACTTCTGTGTAGTGCTTTTAAATTGCTCCCACTCCCGTTCAGTAGTCTCATCTAATTTAGAGGTAATAATATAAATAATTAATGTGTCCCAGCTGTCAGTAGGCTCACCTAAGATTTTTAAAGCGCGTAAGTTTTTAAGAATAGTGTCTACAAGTTTCCTGACAAGATGGGGCGACTCCTTAGATAACTTTTGAAGGTTAAATAGTGCCTTGACATGGTTATGCACTAAGAGCCTATTATTGTTGTATCGATTGAGAAGCAGTTCCCACGCCACAGTATAATTTATTTCTGAAAACTCTAATGCGTCTATGATCAACTCTGCGCTCCCTTTAAGGGACGATTTAAGGTAGTGGAATTTTTGAATATTACTAATTTCTTTGGAATTATGAACTAACGATAGAAACGTGTCTCTATACTCGAGCCAGTGCTCATATGCACCGTCAAAGGTAGGCATAGTTATAGTAGGCAATTTGATTGACTTTAACTTTCCACATAACACATTTGAATCATTACTGGTTCCTGTGGACTCGAGTATATATTCAGCCTGAGCTAGTGTACTGTAATATGTGTCTTCAAATAGTTCGCGTAGAGTTAATTGCTGTTCTATATCACACTCTTTGACGGTTTTTTCAATTTTTGTTTGTAACTCGCCAAATTCGGTGAACAAGCTCGCAGCCCCTTTCAAACGTAGCTTTAAATCAATACGAGTCTGTGGTTTTAAGTTTTCTACTTGAATGTTAGCTACATGGTTTGAAAGTTTGGTTAACCTGCCTTTGATAATTCCACGGGATTTTACTAGTTCTCGTAATATCTCCGTATCTTGGTCGTTGTTGGCCATTAATTTATGCGGGGACGTATCACGACCTTTAGCCATTTTGGTAGGTGTAAAAAGCGAAAGAAAGTACTCACGATTGAGTCGTTTAGTGATTCCTGCTGAAGCTAGCTGCGGCCCAGCAGGAACACAAACCAAGCGTGCGCAAAAGCTAAGCACCAAACACACTGGAAAGTAAAATAAAGCACGGTGTCACACAAATGAAGCGAAGAAGGATGGTTAGGAAGGGTGGCCGGCCGTACCAAAATTTGCGTATTTCTTTCCAATGATGATGATCACTGCATGCCGACGACGCTGCGTTGTCCGTCGGTTCACTCGTTGATGCGATTATCCGGCTCGAAGGACCATAAATATGTACGTGCAGCAGTGTTGGTGGTTTGGGCTCGTAATGAAAACGTAGATATAAATATATTTCTAAAATAACATTTTTATTGCAAATTTTTAATATGACGCGTAATGACGTATTTGATATTCGAAGAAGCAAAAAAACAATTGATAGAAAAAAGAAATAAATGGTTGAGTTGCCAGCCGGAGGGCAATGTTGCAATAACACAAAAAACTAATAATTATAATAAGTTCCTAACAATTAAAAACCATACGTTATTAAAAAATACAATCCTGAACACTCATATTTATTCTTTTGATCTTGTAGAATATTGTTACAATAATTTCTATATAATCGATAATTTTCCTGTATATAGTGGTTATTGCAATTAGTTCTCGCCTCACTGTGAAGAATATCACGACGTCTGATACATTTAAGGAGTCCAGCTGTGATCCATGGTTTGACAATAATATTAGAACTACGTATTGAATTTGGAAATAAAATATTTAGTAGCGTCGTTTAGGTCACCAGTTGTATAGAGTTCAGACCAGTCAATCTCCTGAAGATCTTTGAGTAAATTTTCATAATCAATTTTGGTGTACGTTTTTTTAACTTTATGTTTAGGGGGAAACGACCCCAAGCTGCATAATACAGTACTATGGTCTGTTATATCCGAGTGACAGACTATTATAGTAGAAGCAAATTTCGACTTTATCATACAGTGGTCTAAGCAGTTCGTACCTCGAGTTGGAATGGTATGGCCGGGGACGAAACCGTAATGGGCTGTAAGGTTAAGGTACTCGTCAGCACGAGAGTCTATGGTGGTTTCTTTTATATCAAGATTGATATCACCTACCAATAGACAGTGCTGTTTATTGCAATTCTTGATAATATTTTCTAAGGAGATTAAGAATTTGCTGATGTTAGAAAAAGATGGTGATCGGTAAATAGCAATAACCCTATAAGACTCGTCTATATCTATTTGCAAGCAGCTTGCGTCATCGAAAATAGGCTCAGTTATGGATATTCTGAGACTACTTTTCGAATAGATAACAATGCCGTCATTTTTGTTAAGATATATCTTAGAATAATTGCAGTCGTATCCGTCTAAGGCAATACAATGATAAAGAACACTGGATGTTTTACCAATTAAGCTACCAAGGCCATAATCTGTAATTGCCATTGCACTACCGACGTGAACCCACTCATAATACAAGCATTTACTAGTAATGTGTGAACCACATAAAAAATAATTGATATAGTACGTATGTGTTTGATGTAGTATGTTAAAATTGTGGTCCCAGCTTTATGACTAATAACAAAGTGGTTGGTGGTAAAATGGTTGGGAGCCTTTGGAAGAAGATTTATAGCTGGTAGCATGGGAGGATCCAGATTTTCTTTCAGGGAGGGGTGCAATATTACATGTCTTGCCCTTCATTTTCAAACAAGATGTTTCACTCCAGGTCTTTCTATCAATGTTACATTGTGCGGTATTTTGTGACTCACATCAAAATGGTATCAATGCATATATTGTAGTAGGTATTATTGGAGCTTATAAAGAGGAAATATTTTTTCATCATCATCATCACCTAGCCTAGTACTAGCATCGCCTAGTGAACACCACAGAACCAGATTGGCTTTCCTCATCCAGTCACTGCCAGCTGCCTTCGGAAGTCGTCATGCCATCTGGCTAACGGGAGTCCTACACTCTGCTTGCCTAGATGCAGAGATTTGTTTGTAATTGGTAAACTGAAACTACTGAACAGATTTTTTTATAATTCTTTCACCAATAGAAAGCTATATTTAAGCGGTGGGGAATTCCCCGGATCTAATGACGTAAAATTCGCAAATAACACACAGTTAGAAGCATTAAAGTATGAGGATACATTATATCTCTGCGAAAATTCATCAGTATCCTAACATCTATAAGTGTTCCTCCCCAAAACCCCATTTGAAAAAAAAATACACAATCTCACCCCACTTTCAAGATGTAAACAAAGTCAATATTGTATTTTACTTACGTATCATAGATGAAGTTTCTTTTATTCCCGTCACTGATGCTCTGTTTTGTACAAAGCGCTGTTGTGTATAATAAAGTACCGAAGAATATTCTGAACATCATTTTACTTGTAGTTTCAAAGTTAATAAAATCACGAAAACACGAACATCATCAACATCAAATCTAATCTGAATCAGCTGTCGCCTCATCGCCTGTCATTCATTTTTCATTTGTCAATTAATTGTCAACGTCTTTTTTTTTATAACGAACGTCAAGTGAGGGACTTAGTTGCAAGTTTCAGGATAATGCTTAAAAATAATCGATTAAATATTAACCTGTTTTTTCTAATTTTCGCTATTTGTTTTTAAAATTCGTAACACAAAAAAACGTAAAATCTATTGGTGTTTTCCTTCGATCGAAGTTGTTTTCATATATTGTGTAAAGCGAAACACAAGCTCGCTGGGGCCCAGGCTTAACCTAGCTTCACACCTAGCTTCACTTGGTTTACAAATTCTTGTTTAGTAAGCGTGAGCATAATAAACTCATACTTATTTAGTATTGTATAAAACTTCAACAATAATTTTATTGAACATGAACCGGAGAAACTTGTCTATGGATTACTGTACGAGAAAGGAACGCACCTATTGTTCTGAAGAACGCAGCATTCAGCAAAACCAATGATAAATAAATTGAAAATGGCGTCGTTTAGCCGACCAAATGAATCAAAGAATATATTTTTCAATTAAATTCAATTTAGCAATTAGACATTATATCTAAAAACTTGTGAAACAAATAGTTTTAACGTCTTTGTGTGTATTTAAGCCTTCTTAAAGGAGTGAGGAAGCTGCTAAGTATAAGTGAAACCAGAAATGGTGCTTTATGTTTTGTCACAGTGATAACATTAGTGTTTACATGATTTCGGCGCGGGGCATATTGGTAAAATGTTACCGACAGTGGAGGAGACGCGAGGGTACGACTTCCAAGACCCTGAGAATGTGGATAAGTGGCGGGGTGTGTTATTAAATCCTATTCGAAAGGTGAGCACGACGAAGTTTGTAAGGACCTATTCTTTAAAATATCCACGAAATATTCAGTAAATGTCTCTGTAGAGATTGTTAAACTCTTGAAATCTCCTAAGAAATCTGGTTACCAAAGGTCTGAAGCTATGAGTGAGGGCTAGATGTTAGTAAACTTTGATTTTAGAGATAGTATTGAGAGTGGGTTGCGTTCAAGGTTTCTGATAGCTTATCAAACAGAATCAGTAGTAATTCCGATTGTAAATGATCGCACTGTCATCGTGTTGTTTGGTTTCGCGGAATTGCTCAAAACTGTGAAATTGGGTATTTCAAATTTGTAATTTTTTGGTAAACTACAATAATGGATAACCTTGGTAATTTTTTAGGAATTCGATTTTTTCCGTTATATGACACTAGTCCAATCATAGAAATATACAAGTTCAATGAGATTTTCTTAATAATAATTATAATCAAAATTGCCAATGACTCTTAAAATTATTGATGTGAATGAAAACTTAGATATTGTTCAAGCCATGTAAAGGTGCAGCCTTTACATAAAAAAAAGACTGCAGGCAATACAAGTCATAAGACTCCTCTTCCATCCAACAACAACAACCAATATCCCTTGCTGACCTGCAAGGGATATGGAAAAGGCGGAACCCAAGGACAGCTGCCTGTTTTACTTAAGTTAGTTTAGTAGTAGTGACGCACTGGCATGTCTACATGGCAGCATGAATGGGTCCGCATGACTGGGGAAGTACTTTAGTCCCACTTAATATAGATGTCAAGTAGCAATATGCATACTCTTAGATCTCATACAGTGAGTGTGGAGTGCTGGAGGGGTAATTCTTCCCTCAGTCCCCTGCCTTCTTCTTTTCTCCTTCCCTTTTCCTTAAATAGGCTTTGGCAACACATCTGATACTCATTTAGTTTTGCTGATGTCTATGGGTGGCAATGATCACCTGCTAGTTTGCAGAGTTATCCAATAAAAAAAACTTAATCCGGGCCTGTACACATATACACAATAGTTTTTAAAATATTAAAAAAAAACTGTTATATGATCCTCCAGCACAAAATTTATAATTAAAAAAGACAATTTTGTGTAATGTAAGGACTTTGCTCAAGAGTTGGACAATAAAGGCTAAAAATAAATATGAAATTGCTAAAAGTGTAAATAGACAGAGAAACTTATTATGTACTTTGAATCCTTTACCTGCAGTAGCATGCAATCCCGAAGAGATTACTTGTTGTTTATTTATTTTTTCATCTAAATTTGTTCTGAAGTTTAGGTATAAAAAGGGAACACAAACAGTTACATTTGCAATTGTAATATTCGTCTGGATATTATTATGTATTATTTAACTGCTAACAGATTCTGCTTGAAAGTCAATATTTGTATTTATGCATTGTGACTTGTTTGAATTTGAGCTTTATGTCTGGGGTGTTAGAGGCCACCTAACATTATGTAAGTGGCAATTATCAATTCCACTCAATATTCCTGGCTACAGTTTTGGATCTCAGACAAACACGCAATATACAGGGCGCCCCTATGGTGCACCCACCGCTATGGTGCACTGCACTCACCTTAAACAATTTATTATAACAAAACACCATCATGCCTTTTCTCCCCCAAGGGTTAAGCAGAGGTGTACTTAATGTTATATCCAGTTTGTCAGTATTTTTAGGTCACACATCTAATCCAGCCTATTGCTATTCATAACATACCATCACACCTGTATTCTCCAAAGGGTTGGGCAGAGGTCTACTAATGTAGGTACACCCACATTTTCTATTACTTTTCAAATGGCACATATCCAAGCTCTGAGCTGCTACTGAGAATTTCATAGGAAAACACATTGCTCAACCGCAGCAGTGATGCTTAGGACCAATTAATAATAGAAACAATTTATGACTGCATTTATTATTTAGGAAAATAACTATTGTTATTTTTACACCAATGGGAATAAAATCTAGGGTAGATTTTACTAATTACCTCAAACTTACTGAAGTTAATCACAGGATTTTATTTTTATGGTGAAGTAGCCGTTGCCAGCAATCTCACTTGCATGAGTAAGCATTGTGAGACAAAGGTAGTCTATATCCTTTTGCAAGGTACAATCTATCTCTATTTTGAGAGCTTCCTAAACTATGTCGGTAACCATGACATTATAATGTGTCATCAATAGACTATAGATGTTACTGATGTCATTTTAATTTTGCAATTGAGTCATCAAATTCGACAACACAGGCCAGTGACCACAGGTTGCAAGTTTGAATCCTAACTGAGGTCGAAATTTTATTTCTCTTTATTTGTTACTATTTTTCATTCAAATTTTCCTCCAAATTTAGATATTTGGAGGAGAGAACATATACCATCACGCCTGTTTTCCCCGAAGGGTTAGGCAGAGGTGCACTTAATGTACACCCACAGTTCGCCGGTATGTTTGGGTCCCATGTAATAGGGGGCGAGCCTATTGCCATTCACCGGGCACAAATCCAGACTCTGAGCTGCTACTGAGAATTTCATAGAAAAACTCAATAACACTTTGCTCGACCTGGGGATCGAACCCAAGACCTCTAGCGTAGCAGTCGCGATTGGGACCACTAGACCAACGAGGCAGTCATATTTGGCATATTTGGAGGAGAGATATTTATTATAGCCTTTATTCCGACAATTTCAATATCATAGGTACTAATTATCAGTCTATACGATCTATAGGGCGCTTGTCGGCCTTTTTCAAGGAGTTGGGGTGGTTTGAATGAACACAACATCTCCCCACCCACTCGCAAAATATGCGCTAAGTCGTGGAGTTGCGGAAAATAGCCCGCTATACCATACCATACCATGAGATCAGTTCCTCAGCATCTCTGTCTGTTTGCCATTTGTTGACAAAGGCCTCCACCAACTGTTTTCATTCTTCCCTATCGTTGGCTATTGTTGTCCATCTGCTTCCTGCCGCCAATTTTATTGCATCAACCTTTCTTCTGAATGGCCTGCCTTATTTCCTTTCCCTGTTACTGGTGGACCAATCCATTATAGTTTTTGCCCATTCGCCTTTCCCTCTAATGGTATGAGCTGTCCATTTCCGGCGGCAACCTAATGGCTAGGGCGTCGGACTTGCGGTCATGCGGTTGCCGGTTCGAAACTCACCTATTGCACTACCGACGTGAATCCACTCGGAATACAAGCATTTAGCTTAGTACGAGGGGTTAACAAGAATACTTAAAAAAAAAAAAAAAACCATTAGAGTTTCCTGATGGTTACCGTGTGGAGGAGAGATACTTCACAGCTAATCCCCATGTCAGGGGGATACTAATCAGTTGTTAAATGTGTTGCAGGTTCTGGAGTACTACCACCCGACCCTCACGGCGGAGGAGAGCGCCCTCCAGTATGTGGAGTCGCTGTGTCTGCGACTGCTGTCCATACTGTGCGCGGTGCCCTCGCCGCTTACTGTACAGGTGACCACTAACACGAGCTATTCACCGCATGGTGGAATTGTACAGTTTGTTCGAAATAAGTAAGCCGATCGAAAGTTGTCTGCAAGTGGTTTAGAAGTGGTAAATTTTAATAGAAAGAGTCGCTGTAAAGATAATTAGAGTTGTAAAAGTTGCACATTTCTAATTATTTTGTTTACTTATTTCGATATTTTTGTATTAAAACACTTAATTAAACGATTTTATCACCGCGGTCGTTCGGAACGGCTAACTTCCGATCGGCTTACTTATTTCGAACAAACTGTACTTTTTAACCCCCGACGTAAAAATGACGGGGTGTTATAAATTTGACGTGTCTGTTGTGTGTCTGTCTGTGGCATCGTAGCTCCCAAATGGATGAACCGATTTTCATTTTGTTTGAAAGTTGGAAGGGTTCTTAGGTATGTTTGATGAAAATCGGTCGAGATATAATGCAATTATGGGGGGTTTTCTAAATTTTTAAATAAGTAGTTATTATTAATTATTATTCATGATGGGCCTACGCTTGACCGCCAGTTCGCCTGATGTTAAGTGACACTGCGATCTACGATGGAGGGATCGTCATCGTTATTTAAAGACGCCCAGATTATATCCATTGGGGAAGACCACGGAGGAGAGAAAAAAGCGGAGATGCCGCAAGGCAAAATTTCTTTAGAAAGCAGCGTCGCCTAAACGCGGGTGACAGGGGGACGAGGTACGGCGATGGCTCCACCCCGCGATAAAAAATCCGCCCTTTATTTGTAAATCCATCTAGTGGTGAATGGAATTATTACAGTCAAATTGAACTAGTTATTTTCATTTTAGTTCGTCTATTTGCCACTATGGCGTAACAAAGCATGATACTTTGATCCAGAACATTCTATGTGCGTTTGAATTAGGGATGTTAAAAAATAATCGATTATTAAAACGATTATTATTCCATAAAAATCGATTTTTTATGAGCAATTATTATTAAAAAAAATCGATTATTTATTCATCGATTTTTTTATTTTAAGCGTACCCTTTTTCGATTTTTTTCTACTGGCATCTATTAAAATTACAAGAAACACCGCAACCCGCTATCCATTTGAGGGCAGGGGGGGGGTTCGTTATTATTTTGCAAATTGTTCGTAGATAACCTTCGAGCAACAGGGAGTAGCCTTAGCGATTTATTACCAACCAAATAGTTCTTCCATTTTTTTGCGGGGGGAAATGTGCCCACAGGCGCTGTTCCGAATTACTACAAACAAAACTAAAACTGTAATGACGACACTAACACATACAAAATTAAACAATACCAACAAGCATTGCACAGCGCTGAAACAGCAAATAGCCGTCTAACCAGACGAAAAAACATACAGCACTAAAACGCTTTTTAAGTTAAGGCTCTCTCGCTAATAAGAAAGGTCGAAAGCGCCGTAAAATTCATGGCGCTTTGACGCATAGGCGTTTGGTTCAACGTTAAAGGTAACATCACTAAATTATTCATCGGCAAGAATTTGGATTTATCGCTCGACCGATACGTATTTTGGAGGGGCTAGCGGACTCAATGTTGGTACACAAATCTGATAATAATTTAAAATAGAATACACGAATTTGGTGTCTAAATGTAATTAAATAGAAAAATACGGTAAAGATTTATTTACATGTGAAATGTCATACCATGTTTCAGTAAATTTGATGTTCCAGAAAATAAAAATCGATTTTTAAATAATCGTTTTTGTTACCGCAAAGTCACATCCCTAGTTAGAATGGCTCATCAATTAAAACCGACTACATACCAACAGATGGCGCATTTTTCTTATAGTCAATTCTTGTTCTTGTTTTATGCATAAGGTATAAAATTTATCTATAAAGTAACTTTTAGTAAGCAAAATAAACATTAGCAAGTAATTTGAGCAGAAAATTGGCTACGAATAACATGCATTGATTGTATAAAAACACGTAATCTATAAGAAGTTGTTAGAAATCTTAGAATGCTTCTCTTCAACAGTAGATGTCTCTATCTTCAATCTGGCGATCAAGCTAGAAAATTTGTGTTTATAAAATGAAAATATTAATTTTAGGGACTTACACGTGAAATATTATGCCATCAACATGTTTCAGTTTTGATCCGGAACAATTGTTGCATCCAACAACAGCGCACTTCATTATTAAAACAAAGTAACAATATGAAAAACCTATTAAAATACAACGGATCCACGGATCCGAACGCGATCAAATTCGTTCGAAACTAAGGTTTTCGGCCCTGCCCACTGTGACGTCATGACCTAGTTAGAGGCGCATGACCTACTTGCCTTGTGGCATCTCCGCTTTTTTCTCTCCTCCGTGGGGAAGACCCACTCAAAACTCATTCCATAACAACCACACAACAATATATTATCTATCAATATTTTACTATTAACAGGTTATTGACCGCCTCATTAAAGTCCCAAGCGCGACTGCTATGCTAGAGGTCCTGGGTTCGATTTCCGGTTCAAAGTGTTATTGGATTTTTCTATAGTATAGTAGCAGTTCAGAGTGTGGATTTGTGCTCGGTTAATGGCAATAACAAATTGTACTATGAATAAGCAAGAAATATAAGGCTTTTTATTTATTAATGGCAATAGGCTCACCCCTATCATATGGGACGTAAACATAGCGGCGAACTGTGGGTGTACATTGGTACACCTCTGGGGAGTAGAGGCGTGATGGTATGTAATGTTCCAGGATGTGGAAGAGAGGGTGGCGCGTACGTTCCCGACCCCGCTGGACAAGTGGACCATCACGGAGGCGCGCGAGCTGGTCTCCTCGGCGGTGAAGCGCCGCAAGCCTTTGATACCCTACGACAAGCTGCATCACTTGCTGCAGAAGGTACGTCTTTAGATAAGCTGATTATCATCCTCCTAGTCTCCCAAGTATGTTTTTTTTTAAAAAAAAGCTTACTAGTAATGTGGGTCACACATTACTAGTATTCTTGTCAACCTCTCGTGCTAAGCTAAATGCTTGTGTTACGAGTGGGTTCACGTCGGTAGTGCAATGGGTGGGTTTTGAAACGGCAACAACATGATCGCAAGTCCGATGCCTTAGCCATTAGGCTACCACCGCTTCAAAATCTTTCTTCTTCGTCTAATCAGATGTGGTTGAATATCAGTATTTTACAAGAAGCGACTGACATCAGACCTCCGCAACCCAATTACTAGGCAGCATTGAATATATAGAAAATAACAATACATATACAAACATTCGAAGGATTAGGAAGCGTATTAGGCTACTCTAATGGTTAGGACGTCAGACTTGCAATCATGTGGTTGCCCATCGAAACCCACCCATTGCACTACTGACGTGAACCCACTCGTAATACAAACGCATATAATGCTTTAAACTTGGCACGAGGGGTTAACAAGAATACTAGTAATGTGTGACACACATTGTAAGCTTTTTTAAATAAAAAAAAAATATTATTCTTAGAGGCGACAAAGATAAAAAATGTTAGTATTTCTCGTTCAAGTATTACTTAGAAAAACAGAGATTAAATCTTTGTTTCCCCCCCCCTTTCCATACTTCCCTTGTCACTCTTTCTCCTTTTCTTCACCTATTTTATCTATCTAGTGGTGCTTGCATGGAACCGTCGGCATTGATGTATAATATTATATTTTTTATTAAACTATAAAGTGCTTGGCAGCTTACTTATACTTTGTACCATACAAAGTATAAGTAAGCTGCATCTCATTGTCAAGTTTTATTGTAAATCGTTGAGACTTTATACCATCGTTTGGCATAAGACTTAGATTTTACCGTGCCGACAAATAATTAACGTCAAATTATCGTAAAATATCTTTAAATTCTAAATTTACATGCTGCAGACTACGTAACGTAAAAAAAATTACATTACGATTTGGTTCTATCTTTGCACCGTAGTATTTCCAATGTTTCTAAAAATCCTATTTTCCAGCAGAACAAACCTGAGTATATTAATGAGTGTGTATGACAAGCTGACAAGATCTATGAGCATGGATAAGGCAAGAAGTAATAAGCAGCAAGTGCGGACCCCATATGGGTTAGAATACAATTGTTCACCGACATTCAAATAGATACATATATATAACATAACATACCATCACGCCTGTATTCCCCGAAGGGTTAGGCAGAGAGTACACCCACAGCTCGCCGGTATGTTTAGGTCCCATGTAATAGGGGGCGAGCCTTGCCAAACCGGGCATTAATCCAGACTCCGAGCTGCTACTGGGAATTTCATAGAAAAACCCAATAACACTTTCCTCGACCTGCGGATCGAACCTAAGACCTCTAGCGTAGCAGTCGCGATTGGAACCACTAGACTAACGAGGCAGTCTATAGTCAATTAGATACAGTTTGTTCGAAATACCTCTGCTCGTCTGAAGTAAGTCGTTCCGATCTGCCGCGCTGGTAAAATCACTTTATTGAGTGTTTTATACATAAATTTCCGCCCACGGCTTCGTCCGCGTGGTTTATCGGCTCTTCTCTACTATAATATGCATGTATACTACATATAAACCTTCCTCTTAAATCATTTTATATATTTCTGAAAACTGCATTAAAATCCGTTACGTAGTTTTAAAGATCTAAGCGTACAAACAGCGGGAGCAACTTTGTTTTATACCATGTAAAGATAACGAAATTAGTAAAGAAAATAATCACGAACGCGAAATATTGAAAACCCCAATTATTGTCTTTATACGGAGTCTTTATATTAAAATTTACCACTGCAAACCCACTTGCAGACAACTTCAGACAAGCATAGTTATTTTAAACAAATTGTATCTCGTAAGAGACAAGAAATTATAGAAATTTCTCGGTGATAGGACCCCTTGGGGTCTTACGCAGGAGTCTATTTGACCTTACCTTGGCATATGTTTGGCATCCACTCGGTTCCGGTAGTCTGCAGTCCATAGGGTATTAGAGTCGCCAACGCATTGGCAACTCCTCCGTTGATGCAGGGATCCATAATCGGCGATGACTATTTACCATCAGGTGGCTAGTCTTGCCAATAAAGAAGGATCTAACTTCTTCTATTACGACAAGTTCGCACGGCTGCAGGTAAAGCTGTGCATTTCCAGTTTAAACTGATCTCTCATTGTATAGGCTTTCCGTACAACAAGAGGCCAGCGTTAACTGGATTTGTATAGCTTGGTGTGTAGCCGTGCGTACAATGTATAATATTTGTCGGTTATTAACAGGAGGTGCTGCTGTACAAGATCGACGCGTCGGTGTCCCAGTTCATCACGGCGATCCTGGAGTTCATGAGCGGCGACATCTTGCGGCTCACCGGGAACTACGTGAAGAAGATCTCGCAGAAGTCCGGCTACGACACCATCACCTGCCGCGACATCAGGACCGCCATGTGCGCGGACAAGGTCCAGACACTGTTGTTTCACTTATTCAAAACTAGCTTTCCACCTACAGCTTCGCCCGCGTGGTTTCCCGGCTTTTCTGCATTTAATTTTTTCCCGTTTTTGCAACATTCTTCATTTATGCTCCGCTTCTATTGGTCTTAGCGTGATGATAGCCTATAGCCTTCCTCGATAAATGGGCTATCTAACACTGAAAGAATTTTTCAAATCGGACCCGTAGTTCCTGAGATTAGCGCGTTCAAGTAAACAAACAAACTCTTCAGCTTTATAATATTAGTATAGATATAGTGCCTGCTGGCGTGTCTATATGCCAGCATGAATGTGTCGGCACGACCGGGGAAGTACTACCCTCCCACAGAATATCGACGTCAAGTACCAGTATGTATACTGTTGCGTTTTGTACGGTGAGTGTGGAGCGCCGTCCAGTTCAGCTAAAAATGGTCCACTTTAGATAGCAAGAAACTTGGAACATTAAAATATTACCTTTGAACCATTACTAACCTACCATATCTTCATTCTCCAGGTGCTGATGGACATGTTCTACCAGGAGTCGGAGCTGGCCTCGTCGGAGTCATCCGGCGCTGGCAGTGAGAAGCGCGGCCGGCGCGGCTCCCTCTCCTACGTGGAGCTGGTGAGGGACCTGCTCACCGACGAGAAGAACTTCCTCCGGGACCTCAACCTCATCATCAGGGTGTTCAAGGACGAGCTCGAGAAGATACTTGACAGAGATAGTCTGGTAACTGCACATTCAGATCGATAAATATCGCCCTTCACTAGTTGAAATAGAATAGAATAGAATAATCTTTATTGTACACCAAAATATATCTACATTTATAAGGACATAATTAAACTAAATGACGGTCTTATCGCTATAAGCCATATCTGCCAGACAACCTTTCGATGGACAGAGAAAAAGTGAAAAATAATAATAGTCCGTATAGAGTTGAATTGGATTTCATGAGATAAATAAATTTATTACCCAATTTTCTCTGTTATCTTTATGACGGAGGAGGGCCGGTATTATTATTTTCTTGCGACATGTTGATAGCGGGCGTACAGCGGGTATTCGTGCAACGAGAGATACAAACACAGTAGAATAATTTTAATCATCAATTTCAAGACAATATTGGTACACTTATAGCAGGTATGCAGCTTATGAAACGAGACATTTCCGTACGTCTGTATCGCACCGGAGGCGGGCAACGAATGTGCGCCACACTCTAGCGATCAAGCACCCCACCCGACATCGCGCGATGCGTGACGTAAGCGCCAGTTGCAGCTAACGTCGGCTAGATGGCGCGCTTTCGTTTAATTTTTCGTCTGGATACGACATATACAAATGGAATGTCTGTATGTAATGTCAAAATAACGTCATGTTAAAAGGATAACATTATAACCAACCAGAAGTGGATCGATTGAAAAAATAATACACCAAAAATGACAATAAAAAATTTAACATTGATTAGAACCTAATTAATCTAATGTGATAGTAGACGTCCGCTCCGCACGGAGTCACGATTATAAGTGACCGGCCGCCGTTTTTTTTTTTTGTAACGGACTTAGTAGTTAGTTCAGGGAACTTTTACAACTTAACCGAACTAGGTGGCGAGGCACCGAATGCCTCCAGCCAGGTACCGGCCGCCGCACTTACGTCGGCTTTTATAGTTCTGACGTTGTTTACATTCGTCACCCCTCTAACAATATAACATACCACGCTATCACGCCTATATCCCCGCAGGGTGAGGCAGAGATTTACTGGTATACCATGTTTTGTCAGTAGCCAGGCACAAATCCAAACTTTGAGCTGCATTATTTATAATATAACTAAGTATGTGCAATTGTTTGCAGGCAATATCGTTAATATTCGGCAACATAGTGGACATCTACGAGCTGACGGTGACGCTGCTGGGCAACCTCGAGGATGCCATGGAGATGTCGCAGGACTCGCCCACGCCCTACATCGGCAGCTGCTTCGAAGGTACGCCGTCCATGTGCATGTACATGAAAAAAAGTGCAGTGATAGCCTAGTGGTAACACCATTGGACTGACAAGTCAAAGGGTTCGAGTTCGAATCCAAGGCACGCACCTCTGACTTTTCAAAGTTATGTGCGTATTGATAATTAATTATCACGCGCTTACGGTGAAGGAATACATCGTGAGGAAACCTGCATGCCTGAGAGATTTTCTTGACGGCATGTGAAGTCTGCCAACCCGCAGTAGGCTAGCGTGGTGGACATAGCCTAATCCCTCTCGTACTCAGAGGAGACCCGTGCCCAGCAGTGGGACAATGTAATGGGTTGATGATGAACCCGTGGTTTTTATTTCATTTTTTATATATATTTTATCTTGAATCTCGGCTTTATTTATTTACTAGCTGATCCGTGCCCTCGTTCGTTGGGTGATATAGCCTTATGCTATGACACTCACAAATAACGTGACTTTCTATTGGTAAAATAATTTTCAATATCAGTTCAGTAGCTCCATAGATTACCCCCTACAACCTTACAAACTTTACCACTTTATAATATAAGTTTATTCATAAACTATAGGCCGACCGTTTAACTCGCGTATCGCCTGCGCGGTAAGAAGGGAGCGGGGGCGGGTAACGCTACACACGGAGTCAATAATCCAAAGATTTATCTCGAGATAGACATTGTTGGTAAAGAATAAAATAATAAGTATCTTTTTTAAGTATTTATTTTTAAGTTTTACAAATATTTTATAATAGCTTCATAGGTACAAAATCATAAAACAATAAAACTGTCAACTTCATTTTTTTTCTTTCGTATTTGTTTAATTTTTTTTGGTGCTTTAAAATTTACATTATTTTGTTCATCTTTCAGTTCATTTCCTTCTTTTATTATTTTAGATATGGTAGTCATCGAAAGTCCTGTAGCTTTAGCAACAAGTTTGTTTAGGTTTACGTCTTCAAGATACTCTGTAGAATTATGATCTTGTTTTCTGGCATTAAAAAAGGAATATACATTGTATGCTATTTGTTTAGCTTGCTTGTTACTTTTGTTCGCAAAAATGGAAGAGCGATTCATCTTGAGATTTATCTTGGCAGTCGTATACCTTGTGCGTTAATGTCCAAGCGTCCGTAACAAAAATACCAACCGCGCGCTGCGAGCACAGCAGGGGCTGGACACTTCTATACTTGATATTTATTGTGTAGGCAGTAGCGCTATCTCTCGATATATCCCATAAATAAAAATAAGTTTTATTGCGTTGTGCCTCATAATACCATAGATGGAGCTTATGCCAAGAACTGGTACTAGTGTTACTGTTTTATCGACATTATGTGGAATATGGTGGTTGTTAAGTTTGGATGTTTTCTCTCAACTTCAGTCACTGTTTCGTGATATTTTGTGCGTTACTATTCAGAAATTGTGTTAATTTGTAGGTTTTCGATGTGAAATACACAAAGGCAAAGTAAATATATTGATTTACAGTTGGTGCAAAAGTGTTAATCGAATTCTGTGCGGTAAAATGAGGACTAAATGCAATGGACGTACATTGTAATGGCGTAAATTTATTATGAAAAGCAAATATTATAAAACACCGAAATAAAGAAATTTCAGAAAAACTTGTTTTGTTTTATGCACTATGACTACAATATACAGAAGTATATAAACCTAATATAGGTTAATATTTAAATTAATATATATTATACGTAGATACGTACATATAACTATATATAAAACAATCAGTACATGGGAAACGTCAAAAGATGGCCTTAGTGTTCAACAAATGTCAGTTGTGGTGAGTGGTGACACGAATATTGCTGAGAGGGCTCTCTTTTCCTAGTATATTATTCTACTCTTTGGAGCACAGCCAGCGCACTGCCGCACTTGACGTGAGCTCTCTGCTCCGCGCACCTCTTTCACCCGTCCGCTAACATCTCCCCCCGCTCCCTTCTTACCGCGCCGGCGATACGCGAGTTAAACGGTCGGCCTATAGCTGACGTAATAGACACTGTCGTGTATTACTTAGCTCAGTTTGAACTGGAATAGCCAGTAAAAAGACCGCGCAAAGTAAAAATAGGTAGGAAATTTCTTAATATTTATCTCCGTAAGAACCTGCTACAAATAATAAGTTTGTAAAGTCATTCTCGAGTTATGGCGTGACTAAAGGATATAGGGATTCATTTTTAACCCCTGACGCAGAAACGACGTGTTGTTATAAGTTTGACGTGCCTGTGTGTGTGAGTGCGTGCGTGTGTGTGTGTGGGTGTGTCTCGTCTGTAGCATCGTAGCTCCCGAACGGATGAACCGATTTTGATATAGTTATTTTAGTGAAGGAAAAATACGATAGTGACACCTGTTGAAAATTTGCTTATCAACCGACATGACATGCTTTACAGCAAGTACGATGTCGTACGATGCCACCTTACCTTTTAACTAGCTTTTTTGTATTTTTTAGGCATTTTTCATGCAAAGATTATTAAGTTATTTTAGTGAAGGAAAAAACGACCGCAGGCAGGATTCGAACCTGCGTCTTCTGGTTAAGTACACCAGACGCTA
This sequence comes from Subacronicta megacephala, assembly GCA_958496365.1. Classification (NCBI taxonomy): domain Eukaryota; kingdom Metazoa; phylum Arthropoda; class Insecta; order Lepidoptera; family Noctuidae; genus Subacronicta; species Subacronicta megacephala. Next base: position 7,330,680 of record OY292541.1, on the reverse strand, counting down.
TGACCGCTAAGCCACCGCGACCCCCACCCGCCATGTCGAAATTTGCCTTCACATTTTTTATTTACGTTTTTGAGGCGACGTCAGTGACTTTGCATGGAAAATGCCTAAAAAATACAAAAAAGATAGTACGATTTTGATATAGTTATTTTTGTTTGAAAGGTGAATTATTATACATATGTTTCGATGTTGAACGCACGAAGGGGAACAGTGTTGCCAATCCATAAAAACATTTACACAATATCTATTAATTTGCAGAGTTGGCAGAGGTAGAAGAGTTCCGTGCATACGTCCGCTACGCTAACATAGTGACCAAGAGGGAGTCTCGGGAAGCCTTGCAGAATATAGTCGACGACCCCGTGGTGAGCTCATTTTACTTCTCATTCTTTCAAAATCAAATTATTTATTTGTGTTTTTAACATAGGTAATACATATTGATCTTAATTAGTATTACATGATTAGCGCGCTATGTTTTGTCTTATAGACATACAAATTTATTTGTTTGTATAATACATATATTATTATTATTATAGTAATGTTGATATATCAATTATTGTTGAATTATTTAAAATATATATACGTTGCACACTGGTGTGTTGTACAATTGGTATGGTCGAATGGAATTATTATTATTATAAATGAATATTTAAATAGTATTTTGTCATTAAGATATTCATTATTATCTTAAGACAACGACGACTGGCAACCTGAGGTTACTTTATTCACTCTCAATTATCTTGTATATTGTTTACCACTTTATATAACCAGGAACTGTAAATGTGAGTACATCGTAGCCATTTATGTCTAAGTAGTTTATAGTTATCCTAGTTCATATTTTTGATGATGTGTATTCTTACACATAGTGTATTTGTTTTAGTTTGACATTGCGTTCTCATTTGCTGAGAACCTTCTTGTAATTTTAGTCCCGACTTCAGATTAATTATGACATAAACCTCCAATGTCCTCACATCCTGTTATCGGCACAATATAACAATTAATAATGTAAAATCTTTTATTTTGTAAGTGTCCATGGAGTTTCTTGCCGGATTCTTCTCCATAGCATCAACTTTTTGGAACCGTCCAACTAGAGTCAATAACGTTTCATAAACGCTTGTAAAAGCTTATTTGAAATAAAAACATTTGATTTGATTTGATTACACGCAGCTGAAAATCACTATTTTACACGAAGTGACTGCCATTTGAAAGCCCAATGTGTTGTGCAGCTGTCGGAGCGGCTGGACACGGCGGGGCACGGCTTCAGGCTGGCCGTGAAGTACTACCTGCCGCGCCTGCTGCTGGCGCCGGTGGCTCACGTCTTCCTCTACCACAACTACGTGCTGGCGCTCATGAAGATCGCGCCCGCCTCCGACGACCGGGAGAGCTTCAAACAGGTCACTCACTCACTCACTCACTCACTCACTCACTCACCTCATACCTCTATTAAGAGGATAGTATCCGCGCCGCGCTTCATATAAATGTAGTTCTATCTTGTCTTGAATATTAACAAATGAAAGTCTTTGAAATTTTGCAATAACAAGTAAGTGTTCGTTGAATGTAAATCTTCATTTCAATACATGCTTAAAAGTTATGCGAGCTCAAAGATTGGTAATTTTCGATGAAAACGACTTAACTTTATGCTAGTATTTCAAGATAATGCATCAATACAGAACCATTTTGACTCATGGGGAACCCAGACAATATAATGAATATCCTTTTACAAAAAAAATATCTACGTAATAACTATATTAAAAAAGTAATCTCCAAATTTCGGAACAAGAAATACACGCGAAAATGTTGCAAATGTATTGTTGTTTCGCCTCTCGAGCATGCGTTCGCATCGTGAGGGATAGAGACAACGACAACAGTGCAACATTATTGCGTTCGCGAGGAAACTCCTCTTAAGATCAACAAAATTCAAATTAGATAAAAAATAACGTATTTATATACATTTCAATTTTACGCTGGACCGAGAACATACTATATTAGTTCCTATGACTCTCTGTAAAATCCCTGTTAAGATATTGTCCTGAAAAAGAGTACAACTAGTAAATCTCATAATACTATTACTAAAAGAGATAATGATTCTTTCAGTTTGTTGCGGCATTTCTTCTCAAAACAAATCCTTGACAGTTCCAATACCCTGTCAAAAATAAACTAATTATGCGACCACACGCCTTCTGTCATGTCGATAAGGTCGTCAAATAGATAATGATGAGACCATCTAGCTCATAAAAATTAAGCATGGACTTGTAAAATCGTCTTTAAAAGATCTATTCATAGAAATAAATATCAAATATTTGTGATTTGGCATGTTTGTTTCATAGAATAGACAGAAACAACTATCAATGAATGATGATAGACAATGCATCACTTATCTCAACGTTCTCTCGTTTGCAGGTGGAATGTAATCTACAGCCAATCAAGAAGTTATTGATAAAGGCGCTAGGAAATGGACCAAAGATGTAAGTACCACTATCTATCTTAAAATCGTAAAACAGCTAGATTATATTCTACCTCGCGAAATTGTAAACTGAAACCGTCAAATTGTGAAATGACATGCGACGGAATGCACCTTGCGCGGTGATTGGTAGGACAAGTCTGCCTACCCTTTCGAGGAATATATGCGTGATGGTAATCACGTAAATAAGATTATCAGGCTGGGGTACATGTGTACAGATATTTAAAATAATTTTATATTAATTGTCTTGCTTGTTTGATTATAATACAACTAGCTTTCCGCCCACGACTTCTTCCGCGTGGTTTCTCGGTTTTTCTGCATTTAAATTTTCCCGTTTTTGCAAAAAAAAACATTTATGCTCCGCTCCTATTGGTCTTAGCGTGATGATATATACCCTTTAGCCTTCCTCGATAAATGACTTATCTAACACTGAAAGAATTTTTCAAATCGGACCCGTAGTTCCTGAGATTAGCGCGTTCAAGCAAACAAACAAACAAACTTAGCTTTATAATATTAGTATAGATTATAAGATAAGATAAGATATTAAATTTGTTCGACTGCCTCGTTGGTCTAGTGGTCCCAAGCGCGACTGCTACGCTAGAGGTCCTGGGTTCGATTCCCAGGTCGAGCAAAGTGTTATTGAGTTTTTCTATGAAATTCTCAGTAGCAGCTTGGAGTCTGGATTTGTGCCCGGTGAATGGCAATAGGTTCGCCCCCTATTACATGGGACCTAAACATACCGGCGAAACGTGGGTGTACATTAGTACACCTCTGCCTAACACTTCGGGTAATACAGGCGTGTTGGTATGTTATGTATGTATGTATTAAATTTGTTTGAATATATCAGGGATCAAACATTACTAATGGCGAGTCGGGCCCGACGACAGCTCGCGATAGAGAAGTGCAACGAACTAGCGCGCATCGTGGAGAACTGGGACAACCGGGACATCGGACAGTGCTGCAATGAGTTCATCAGAGGTTCTGACTGTTCATGTTACACATTATATCGTCATGAGACCATGAGAAAGAAAGAAAGAAAAAACCGGCCAAGTGCGAGTCGGACTCGCGCACGGCGGGTTCCGTACCATTACGATTACGAGTAGTTTTTTTTAATACGTTTATGACGTATTAAAAAAAAACTACTTACTAGATCTCTTTCAAACTAATTTTTTGCCATTTGGCTACGGAACCCTAAAAACGTTTATTTGCCGTTGACAAGACACACTACAATACGGCGCGATACATAAAATTAAAAAGAAAAAGAATAAAAAAGTACTAGTAGGTAGCAAGTTTTGTAATTTTAAAATGAGGTGTGTGCCATGGACATCGGAGCTGCAGATGCGTTGCCGAGCCGGTTTAGGAAAAAGGGAGGGGAAGGAGGAGGAAGGGGACTGAGGGAGGAATTAGGCTTCCGGCGCTCCACACCTACCGTACGAAACGCAACACTATACATACTGATACTTCACATTGATATTCTGTGGGAGGGTAGTACTTCCCCGGTCATGCGGACCCATTCATGCTGGTTGGCTGGTTTTCGTGTGTTTGACGAGAAACATAAATCGGAACATTTAAATATGTAGCCCCTTTTGTGTCCCACTGTTGGTCAAAAGCCTTTCCTAACTTCGTCCAGGATCGTCTATTCTGGGGTTTTTCATACAACGATAGCAGAAAGCTATAATATTTGTGTATTCTTTTTATTTTAAATAAAGCTTACTAGCAATGTGGGTCACACATTACTAGTATTCTTGTTAACACCTCGTACTTAGCAAAATGCTTGTGTAAAAAGTGGGTTCACGTCGGTAGTGCAATGGATGGGTTTCGAACCGGCAACGACATGAGCGCAAGTTCGACGCCCTAGCCATTAGGCTAACGCCGCTCAAAGTAAACTAAAAGTTATTTTAGTAACGTCGCCTCAAAGACGTAAATTAAAAATGTGAAGGCAAATTTCGACATAGCGGGTGGGGGTCGCAGCGGCTTAGCGGTCATAGCGTCTGGTGTACTTAACCAGAAGATGCAGGTTCAAATCCTGCCCGCGGTCGTATTTTTCCTTCACTAAAATAGTTTAATTTTCGTTAACTACACTTAAATAATTTATTTCGGTTTTTTTTTCTGACTTTTCGAAGTCATGTGCGTATTAATAATAAGATAAGTAATTAATTATCACGCGCTTAAACGGTGAAGGAAAACATCGTGAGGTAACCTGCATGCCTGAGAGATTTTCTTGACGGTGTGTGAAGTCTGCCAACCCGCAGTAGGCTAGCGTGGTGGATTATAGCCTAATAACTCTCGTTCTGAGAGGAGACCCGTGCCCAGCAGTGGGACAATATAATGGGTTGATGATGATGATGAAAATAATTTAATAAATATTGAGTTAATGTAATAAGTAGGAGTTGTTTGTTGGTTGCAGAGGACACGATGTCTAAGATAGGTCCGGGCAAGCGCATCGCGGAGCGCCGCGCCTTCCTGTTCGACGGCCTGCTGCTGCTCTGCAAGCCCATCACCAACCAGGTCACACACACACACACACACTTATATATTATTCCGCCCACAGCTTCGGCCGCGTGTTTTCTCATACAAACTTTCATCGCCTATTTCATCCCCTTCGAGGTAAAATTAATCAAAATCCTTTCTTAGCGGATGCCTACGTCATAACATCTACCTGCATGCCAAATTTCAGCCCGATCCGTCCAGTGGTTTGGGCTGTGCGTTGATAGATCACTATGTCAGTCAGTCAGTCACCTTTGAGTTATATTTATTTAGATTACTAGCTGTCCGCCCGCGGCTTCGCCCGCGTGGAGTATACGTTTCTTGTTAAATGCCACATTATTAAAAATCGGTCATGCTGTGGCGGAAAAGTATGGAACTAACATTGTGACACGAGAACTGTATATATAAGATTATTTAATTTGTTTACTTAACCTGACTCGCCGGGTCTTACCGTGATTTTATGTGGCATGGCATGTAATCTTCTTCAAAATGTTACTATTAAATACAAAAAGAGTATTTTAAATCAGACTGGTACTTCCAAAGATTGAAGTGCTCAAACAAAACCATCGGGTTTGGAAATGCTTTATGCATTACCCACTGCCCCGGGGAGAGCGATGGGGTGTGTTGGACTTCGCTCCGAGCGATCCACCGACTAAAACCAACCTCGGCGTTTCGCGTCACCACTTTAGTGCCGGGAATACCGGAGAGCTATGACATTCCTCCACAGAAGGTTCGCTATCCCTGCTCTAACTCCTTTCATTCTCAAAGAAGACCCTAACCCAGGATCGACAATAAATATATTGATGATTGATAGATTTCAATGTGACCTTTTTATTTGTCAGGTGGTGAACAGCGGCGGCGGGTCGGGGGCGGGCGGCGGCGCGCAGCAGCTGAAGCTGAAGGAGAAGCTCCACGTCAGGAAGGTGGAGCTGCAGGACAGGCACGACACCGACGAAGGTCACTACATACTTATGATGTTCTACTTTAAATATCTTTTTGTATTTTTTATGCATTTTCTATGCTCCTTTGAAATGACGGTAGCCTATAGCCAGGGCGTCGGACTTGCGATCATATGGTTGCCGGTTCGAACTCCACCCATTGCACTACCGACGTGAACCCACTCGTAGCACAAGCATTTAGCTTAGCACGAAGGGTTAACAAGAATACTAGTAATGTGTGACCCACATTGCTATTAAATACAAAAAGAATATTTTAAATCAAACTGGTACTTCACTAGTTATTTCAGTGCAGGAAAAATTTTAATGCAAACACTTATTCATAGTCAAGCTTATTTGGTCATAGCGTATGGTATGCAACTCAAATACGCAGGTTCGATAACTGCTCGCAGTCTGTATGCGTATATGTATTTTGTATATAATCACGCCTGTATTCCCTGAAGGGTTAGGCAGAGGTGTGCTAATGTAACCCACAGTTCGTCGATATGTTTAGGTTCCATATAATAGGAGATGAGCCGATTACCATTAACCGGGCATAAATCCAAACAATAAAACCGAGGAATTTAATTACGACTGAAAATTTCAAAGAGATACTCAATATCATCAACTAGACTAATGAAACAGTATTATGTAAACTAAAGAAAATAGAAGGATATAATTTATTTTAGAATAAAAGTTGCCGTGTGTTGTGTTCATTCTGAAAAATACTTAGTATTATTCTATGTATAATGTAGCGAGTGTTAATGTAATGTGTTGTGTGGGCAGAGGGTCGTCACATGCTGGAGCTGTGCCCACGCGTGGGCCCGGCCGTGGTGCTGTCGTGCGCCTCCTGCAACGAGAAGAGGAACTGGATGTGCGACCTCGTCATGCTCAACACCAAGCCCATGCTGGACAGGTTCCTCGACAGGTAACACTACCACACTAACAACACTAACAACACTACACAATACATCTGCTATATATAATCAAATCAAGTTTTTCAAGCGTTTATGAAACGTTATTGACTCTAGTTGCATGGTTCCAAAAAGTTGATCCCATGGAGAAGAATCCGGCAAGAAACTCTCTTTTTAACTCCAGGCGCAATAACGACGGGGTGTTATAAGTTTAACGTGTGTGTGTGTGTGTGTGTATCTGTGGCATCGTAGTTCCCGAACGAATGAACCGATTTTGATTTAGTTTTATTTGTTTAAAAGGTGTATTAGTTGGGAGTGTTCTTAGCTATGCTTGATGAAAATCGTTCGAGATATAATGCAATTGCCGGGGGTTTTTAAATTTTTAATTTAATAGTTATTAAATAAAAGATGTTACAGTATTCACTGTTACATTATGGAACATTGTAACATTATGTCAAAATTAGCCTGAAATCAGGATTAAAATTAAGAAAGGGTTCTCAGCCGAGATATCGTGTCGGTGAACGGTATCCATGTGTGCGTTGTTGGAGCGTGGTATCTATGTAGATTGGGTCCTGTAGCTAATTATTTGTCAGCATCCTGCTGGACCTGGAGCGGCGGCACCCGCTGCAGCTGCCGCCGGCCTCGCTGTACAGGTTCGCGGTGGCGGACTCCCCGCGGAACCTGCTGCTGGAGGACCACTCCGCGCACACCCACCACGGGAACGCGCCCGTACCACTCATCAAGGTACCTCACATCATCAACCCATTAGCATTAGCTGTCCCACTGGCCTTAGCTGGCCACGGGGCTCCTCTCAGAACGAGAGGGATTCATTACTTCAAACTTCACTTTTGTGATTTTAAGATGATATTTCGTTATTTGAGATTTCTTGTGATCACATCATTATAATATGACCCAACCATGCCTCTAACAAAAAACCGGATAAAGAAAAGTCTAAGTTGCGCACCGAGGGTTCTGTACCACAGCATAGTTACCACATAATCACAGAACTTTATCTTCAACAATTTAAGGTTTAAAATCATTTGGAGAAATTTGTCAGTTTTGTATACCTTGACCTGCTGGTGACTGTACAAACTTGAAATCTTGCAACTGCTAATCTCGGCTCTTTCTATCGCTTTCTCTTCTCTCTCAATCTCACACGGGACAATACAGTGCGAGGGAAAACTGTGTTGGAACATGATGTTCTCGTGTCGGTCACAACCTTTTTTTTAAATGTCCTCGTCTACAATTATCTAGGCAGTATGTTGAGGTGACGTTCTCCCACAGGGCGCGACGCTGCTGAAGCTGGTGGAGCGGCTAACATACCACATCTACGCGGACCTGAACCTGGTGCGGACGTTCCTCACCACGTACCGCTCCTTCTGCTCGCCCTCCGACCTGCTGGACCTGCTCATCGAGAGGTTCCGCATCCCCGAGCCCAGCGAGGTCTACGACGCGCCCGGTCAGTCACTAGTTCACGATATTTCAGGATACTACTTAAGTGGAAGCATAGGAAACAAACGTTGCAAAAACCGAAAATATGCGCGGATTTCTTTAAATATAATTATAAGATATTAGCTGTGCCCCGCAGTTTCACTGGCTCTGCCTTGCTCCTAAGGATCGTAGCGTGATGCTAAATAGTTATATTCTCTATATTCCTCATGAATGTGGCTATCATATACAAAAATATTTTTTAACTCCGCCTAGTAGTTCCAGAGATTAATGCGTTCAAACAAACTCTTCAGCTTTATTATCTATATATATAAAATTCAATGCCACTTTTCGTTGTAATTTTATAACTCAAGAACGGGCTCACCTATCCAAACCAAATGTTTAGGCTTTGTTCGGACTATTTAGTAGATGGTTTATGTGAAGTTTGCACAAAATCGGTCGAGCGGTTCTTCATTTATCACATTTTTTGTAACAAATGAATTAAATAAATGGCGGATCATTTTGTTAATGGGGATTTTGCTGTCAAATCGAAACGAACACGCGGGCAACGCCGTGGGCGGAAAGCTAGTATCAGTATAGATTGGTTTCATGAAACCCTTCAGTACCTCAGAATCTAAGTTAAGCCGTCGGTCCCGGCTGTCATACGAACAACTATGATAATCTTTAGTGGTAGTCAAAATCCACGCTATTGGAGATAAATTGCCCAAAAATTGGATTGCTGGGGTCTGATGGTCGCTTCATGTAAAAAATACTGAAGTTTGGTTACACTGGAACACCTTACATAATTGGGGAAAGACTACATTATTATGTCCATATTTAATTGTCTATAGCTATACTATAATGAATGTTATTGTAAGTTGGTGTACATTTGCGCACGCTAGTCCCAAGGATCAAGATGCCCAAAAAGGACATAAGTCCCAACATGACGCTTCTGGATACCGACATAGGTAATGTTGTTACGTTTTATGGACTTGTATGGCGACTTAGTAGCACCTTGCCCCGTCCAGTGTGTTGTGACCCTTACTTATACGTCATTTAAGGTGAAGTTGCTCGAGTAGTCTGCTAAAATCTAATTTTGTTTGGTTTTCGCATATGGTAACCCTGTTTCATATTGACCAACGGCCGCGAAGCGAAAGTAGTATACTATGATCGTTACTAATGGAAATGTATAGTCTCTGCCTACCCAAATGGGGAACAGATGAGAAAATATATGACTACTGTATTTTTTCTAATAATGTTTAATTTGGTAGATTATTCGAGCACACCAAAAAAAGGGTTTAAATTTATTTTATATTTTTTTTAATTTTTCCAAAATTGCTTATTTTTGTTTTTATTTTTTATATTTTTTATGACCAGGAACATTTCCCCTTCCGTGTGTAACCCTTTTTTAATTCCCTCTTATCCCTGTAATATGACAACGGTGCTGATTCTGTTTATTACTAAACTATTTTTTTTCACACTTACTCTTTCTAGCAAACAATTTAAACAGGAAAAAACATTTAGAGTCATTCATACCATCACGCCTGTATTCCCCGAAGGGTTAGGCAGAGGTGTACTTAATGTACACCCACAGTTCGCCGGTATGTTTGGGTCCCATGTAATAGGGGGCGAACCTATTGCCATTCACCGGGCACGAATCCAGACTCCGAGCTGCTACTGAGAATTTCATAGAAAAACCAATAACACTTTGCTCGTAGCAGTCGCAATTGGGACCACTAGACTAACGAGGCAGTCACAGGAAATAGTCGTAACCTTTGACTATGAGACCAAAGACGTCTGACTAAACTTACTATTTTGTCATATAAACTTACGGGTTTTTTAACGTCTAGTAAAAAAAGGCTGCCTTTCTTGACGACAAAAAGAAAAAACACAAAGACATATTATGATCTCTTTTAAAGTCCATTATTAGATCTGTGAAAAATCATCAAAATCACACCACTGTGATGATTTTTTTTTCCCTCGGCGTGCAGAGAAAGGTGCCTTAACTGTCCAAACTTGTACTTAACCCTTTAACCCTAATCAGTTTAGAAAGCGTCAGTGAGACCGGTTTGGTTTATAAAGAAACAGAATCAGCACCAACACCTACTTCCAATATACTGACCTTAATTTCGTTAACTTTGAACAGGAGAGAGCATAGAGACGGTGGCTAGTAGTGACGCGGAGAAGCTCAGCAAGAACACCGCTAGGGAGGACTGGAAGAGGTACAGGAAAGAGTTCCAACAGCCCGTCAAGTTCCGGTGAGTTAGTCAACATCATCATCTGCCTTGCGTTAATCTATCATTTTGAGTTTGAGAGAAAGGGATAAAGTTATTTAATGTGTATAGCGACGTCCCTCTTTCTCAATAGCAAAACGATTGTATTAAAACTTTTATGGTACTCACGGGTACACATGGAGCTATACAAAACCAGTTTAGACTGACCTTCCACTATAAAGGGCTACCGCACTATTCAAGACCACTTTATACTGGTTATATAGAGCTTGATGTGTAGCCGTGCGTACAACGGTCTATGGTCACAATTTATTTAGAGTTGGCACAGCGCGTCCTTTCCTTCCATTTATTCCTGTCATATATGCAAAAATCGTAGCAAATTGTGTTCTGTAGTTTTTGACATCCCCTAATTTCCCCATTTTATGGTTACCTTTTTCGTGAGATTACTTAAAAATAATCAGTAGACGTATTCTTGAACGCTGTCATAATTTTGCTAGTGTGATCAACGTGCTCCGGCACTGGGTTGACCAGCACTTCTACGACTTCGAGCGCGACCCCGAGCTGCTGGAGAAGCTGCGCGACTTCCTCGAGTCCGTGGACGGCAAGCCCATGAAGAAGTGGGTGCAGAGCGTGCTCAAGACAGTGCAGAGAAAGGTTCGATCACTGGTTTTAACCCCCGACGCAAAAACGACGAGGTTTTATAAGTTTGACGTTTCTGTGTCTGTGTCTGTGGCATCGTAGCTCCCGAACGGATGACCGGATTTTGATTTTGATTTTTTTTGTTTGAACGGTGAATAAGTCGGGAGTGTTCTTAACTATGTTTGATGAAAATCGGTCGAGAGATAATGCAATTGTCGGGGGGTTTTTAAATTTTGAATTTTTCTAAATAAATTTACTTGTGTCAATTTCGAGATTTTCAGGGTGCTGATTTTTATGTACAGTCGCCAGCACATCAGGTTATACAAAACTGTCCAATTTCTCCAAATGATATTAAACCTTATAGTGTTGACGATTAACTTCAAAATCAACTGAGTCAATTTGACATTTTGTGGTAACTTGATGTGCTGGCCACCGCACAATAGCTAGTTGAATATCACTGAGCGTCTCGTTTTCAGGGAAGAGTCGAATTCGAAGCCCAAGTTTGATATTTAAATTTTATCAGAATGTACTACATAAGAAGTGACTGATTCAGATTTGACAGACGAACTTGTCAAAAATTAAAAATTCTGAATGAAAGCTTGTGAATGACGATTGTGACAGTGAAATAGTAGACTTGGGACTCTTTGTATGGGATATTTCTGTTATTTTTCTATTAGACATTTTAATGCACTCGTAAAAAACCGTTATTTATTATTATGGCGGTTTTTCATGGAGGTTTTTGTCATAAAGTCAGACCAATAGTAAATAACGAAACATTTTTGTGATTTTCCAACAAGTGGCTTACTTTGAGTTAGGTTAGTCTAATATTAAGCGTGCGAAATATTTCTTAAAAAAGGCCTAGTTCCGAGCACCCTAAACCGACGGTCATGCATGAAGAGATTAATGAATGTAAATGAAGCGGAAGTAGTGTGCCAGGATCGTAGCAAGTGGAAATCTATAGTCTCTGCCTACCCCTATTGGAGACAGGCGTGACAATATGTATGTATGAATGTGTTTTTTTAAATTTCAGAGTGCTCCATCGGATTGCGAGTCCATGTCGACGATGTCGAGCTCCCTGTCGGACACGTCCGCGGCGCAGGCGCAGCTCGCAGCGCCCACAGCGACAGTGCTGCCAGCGTCGCTCGCGGCCACCGCCACAACCGCCTGGGCCATGTCGCTCGGCTCCACCGCCTCACACCTGTCGCTCGCATCGACCGTGCTACCCGCATCGGTCGGATCGAACTCACCGACCTCGTCACTCTCTTCGAACTCGTCGCTCTCTTCCAACTCATCGATCTCGTCGCTCGCTTCGAACTCATCGACGCTATCGAATTTATCGAACTGGTCGTTCGCGTCGAATGCATCGACAGTTAAACTGAATTCGCTCGCACCGACCGCATCGACGTTGTCGCTCGCATCGAATATATCGACCGGGTCGGCCGCTTCGCAGTTGACGCAGGTGACGCTGATGTCGTCGCAGTCGTCGCTGTCGTCGCAGTCGTCGCTATCATCGCTATCGTCGCTGTCGTCGCAGACATCGCAGCTGTCGCAGATGGAGAAGACGAGGAACGTGTTCGACCGCCTGCCGCCGCCGGTGCTGAAGCACGTGGTGCCCGACCCCGAGCGCTTCGGCTGGCACCCGCTGGCGCTGCACCCGCTGGAGACCGCGCGACAGCTCACCATGCTCGAGTTCCATCTCTATAGACAGGTACACTACACCACTGACGTCACGTCACACATGTACCCCACACTTCGGCTGGCACCCGCTGGCGCTGCACCCGCTGGAGACCGCGCGACAGCTCACCATGCTCGAGTTCCATCTCTATAGACAGGTACACTACACCACTGACGTCACGTCACACATGTACCCCACACTTCGGCTGGCACCCGCTGGCGCTGCACCCGCTGGAGACCGCGCGACAGCTCACCATGCTCGAGTTCCATCTCTATAGACAGGTACACTACACCACTGACGTCACGTCACACATGTACCCCACACTTCGGCTGGCACCCGCTGGCGCTGCACCCGCTGGAGACCGCGCGACAGCTCACCATGCTCGAGTTCCATCTCTATAGACAGGTACACTACACCACTGACGTCACGTCACACATGTACCCCACACTTCGGCTGGCACCCGCTGGCGCTGCACCCGCTGGAGACCGCGCGACAGCTCACCATGCTCGAGTTCCATCTCTATAGACAGGTACACTACACCACTGACGTCACGTCACACATGTACCCCACACTTCGGCTGGCACCCGCTGGCGCTGCACCCGCTGGAGACCGCGCGACAGCTCACCATGCTCGAGTTCCATCTCTATAGACAGGTACACTACACCACTGACGTCACGTCACACATGTACCCCACACTTCGGCTGGCACCCGCTGGCGCTGCACCCGCTGGAGACCGCGCGACAGCTCACCATGCTCGAGTTCCATCTCTATAGACAGGTACACTACACCACTGACGTCACGTCACACATGTACCCCACACTTCGGCTGGCACCCGCTGGCGCTGCACCCGCTGGAGACCGCGCGACAGCTCACCATGCTCGAGTTCCATCTCTATAGACAGGTACACTACACCACTGACGTCACGTCACACATGTACCCCACACTTCGGCTGGCACCCGCTGGCGCTGCACCCGCTGGAGACCGCGCGACAGCTCACCATGCTCGAGTTCCATCTCTATAGACAGGTACACTACACCACTGACGTCACGTCACACATGTACCCCACACTTCGGCTGGCACCCGCTGGCGCTGCACCCGCTGGCGCTGCACCCGCTGGAGACCGCGCGACAGCTCACCATGCTCGAGTTCCATCTCTATAGACAGGTACACTACACCACTGACGTCACGTCACACATGTACCCCACACTTCGGCTGGCACCCGCTGGCGCTGCACCCGCTGGAGACCGCGCGACAGCTCACCATGCTCGAGTTCCATCTCTATAGACAGGTACACTACACCACTGACGTCACGTCACACATGTACCCCACACTTCGGCTGGCACCCGCTGGCGCTGCACCCGCTGGAGACCGCGCGACAGCTCACCATGCTCGAGTTCCATCTCTATAGACAGGTACACTACACCACTGACGTCACGTCACACATGTACCCCACACTTCGGCTGGCACCCGCTGGCGCTGCACCCGCTGGAGACCGCGCGACAGCTCACCATGCTCGAGTTCCATCTCTATAGACAGGTACACTACACCACTGACGTCACGTCACACATGTACCCCACACTTCGGCTGGCACCCGCTGGCGCTGCACCCGCTGGAGACCGCGCGACAGCTCACCATGCTCGAGTTCCATCTCTATAGACAGGTACACTACACCACTGACGTCACGTCACACATGTACCCCACACTTCGGCTGGCACCCGCTGGCGCTGCACCCGCTGGAGACCGCGCGACAGCTCACCATGCTCGAGTTCCATCTCTATAGACAGGTACACTACACCACTGACGTCACGTCACACATGTACCCCACACTTCGGCTGGCACCCGCTGGCGCTGCACCCGCTGGAGACCGCGCGACAGCTCACCATGCTCGAGTTCCATCTCTATAGACAGGTACACTACACCACTGACGTCACGTCACACATGTACCCCACACTTCGGCTGGCACCCGCTGGCGCTGCACCCGCTGGAGACCGCGCGACAGCTCACCATGCTCGAGTTCCATCTCTATAGACAGGTACACTACACCACTGACGTCACGTCACACATGTACCCCACACTTCGGCTGGCACCCGCTGGCGCTGCACCCGCTGGAGACCGCGCGACAGCTCACCATGCTCGAGTTCCATCTCTATAGACAGGTACACTACACCACTGACGTCACGTCACACATGTACCCCACACTTCGGCTGGCACCCGCTGGCGCTGCACCCGCTGGAGACCGCGCGACAGCTCACCATGCTCGAGTTCCATCTCTATAGACAGGTACACTACACCACTGACGTCACGTCACACATGTACCCCACACTTCGGCTGGCACCCGCTGGCGCTGCACCCGCTGGAGACCGCGCGACAGCTCACCATGCTCGAGTTCCATCTCTATAGACAGGTACACTACACCACTGACGTCACGTCACACATGTACCCCACACTTCGGCTGGCACCCGCTGGCGCTGCACCCGCTGGAGACCGCGCGACAGCTCACCATGCTCGAGTTCCATCTCTATAGACAGGTACACTACACCACTGACGTCACGTCACACATGTACCCCACACTTCGGCTGGCACCCGCTGGCGCTGCACCCGCTGGAGACCGCGCGACAGCTCACCATGCTCGAGTTCCATCTCTATAGACAGGTACACTACACCACTGACGTCACGTCACACATGTACCCCACACTTCGGCTGGCACCCGCTGGCGCTGCACCCGCTGGAGACCGCGCGACAGCTCACCATGCTCGAGTTCCATCTCTATAGACAGGTACACTACACCACTGACGTCACGTCACACATGTACCCCACACTTCGGCTGGCACCCGCTGGCGCTGCACCCGCTGGAGACCGCGCGACAGCTCACCATGCTCGAGTTCCATCTCTATAGACAGGTACACTACACCACTGACGTCACGTCACACATGTACCCCACACTTCGGCTGGCACCCGCTGGCGCTGCACCCGCTGGAGACCGCGCGACAGCTCACCATGCTCGAGTTCCATCTCTATAGACAGGTACACTACACCACTGACGTCACGTCACACATGTACCCCACACTTCGGCTGGCACCCGCTGGCGCTGCACCCGCTGGAGACCGCGCGACAGCTCACCATGCTCGAGTTCCATCTCTATAGACAGGTACACTACACCACTGACGTCACGTCACACATGTACCCCACACTTCGGCTGGCACCCGCTGGCGCTGCACCCGCTGGAGACCGCGCGACAGCTCACCATGCTCGAGTTCCATCTCTATAGACAGGTACACTACACCACTGACGTCACGTCACACATGTACCCCACACTTCGGCTGGCACCCGCTGGCGCTGCACCCGCTGGAGACCGCGCGACAGCTCACCATGCTCGAGTTCCATCTCTATAGACAGGTACACTACACCACTGACGTCACGTCACACATGTACCCCACACTTCGGCTGGCACCCGCTGGCGCTGCACCCGCTGGAGACCGCGCGACAGCTCACCATGCTCGAGTTCCATCTCTATAGACAGGTACACTACACCACTGACGTCACGTCACACATGTACCCCACACTTCGGCTGGCACCCGCTGGCGCTGCACCCGCTGGAGACCGCGCGACAGCTCACCATGCTCGAGTTCCATCTCTATAGACAGGTACACTACACCACTGACGTCACGTCACACATGTACCCCACACTTCGGCTGGCACCCGCTGGCGCTGCACCCGCTGGAGACCGCGCGACAGCTCACCATGCTCGAGTTCCATCTCTATAGACAGGTACACTACACCACTGACGTCACGTCACACATGTACCCCACACTTCGGCTGGCACCCGCTGGCGCTGCACCCGCTGGAGACCGCGCGACAGCTCACCATGCTCGAGTTCCATCTCTATAGACAGGTACACTACACCACTGACGTCACGTCACACATGTACCCCACACTTCGGCTGGCACCCGCTGGCGCTGCACCCGCTGGAGACCGCGCGACAGCTCACCATGCTCGAGTTCCATCTCTATAGACAGGTACACTACACCACTGACGTCACGTCACACATGTACCCCACACTTCGGCTGGCACCCGCTGGCGCTGCACCCGCTGGAGACCGCGCGACAGCTCACCATGCTCGAGTTCCATCTCTATAGACAGGTACACTACACCACTGACGTCACGTCACACATGTACCCCACACTTCGGCTGGCACCCGCTGGCGCTGCACCCGCTGGAGACCGCGCGACAGCTCACCATGCTCGAGTTCCATCTCTATAGACAGGTACACTACACCACTGACGTCACGTCACACATGTACCCCACACTTCGGCTGGCACCCGCTGGCGCTGCACCCGCTGGAGACCGCGCGACAGCTCACCATGCTCGAGTTCCATCTCTATAGACAGGTACACTACACCACTGACGTCACGTCACACATGTACCCCACACTTCGGCTGGCACCCGCTGGCGCTGCACCCGCTGGAGACCGCGCGACAGCTCACCATGCTCGAGTTCCATCTCTATAGACAGGTACACTACACCACTGACGTCACGTCACACATGTACCCCACACTTCGGCTGGCACCCGCTGGCGCTGCACCCGCTGGAGACCGCGCGACAGCTCACCATGCTCGAGTTCCATCTCTATAGACAGGTACACTACACCACTGACGTCACGTCACACATGTACCCCACACTTCGGCTGGCACCCGCTGGCGCTGCACCCGCTGGAGACCGCGCGACAGCTCACCATGCTCGAGTTCCATCTCTATAGACAGGTACACTACACCACTGACGTCACGTCACACATGTACCCCACACTTCGGCTGGCACCCGCTGGCGCTGCACCCGCTGGAGACCGCGCGACAGCTCACCATGCTCGAGTTCCATCTCTATAGACAGGTACACTACACCACTGACGTCACGTCACACATGTACCCCACACTTCGGCTGGCACCCGCTGGCGCTGCACCCGCTGGAGACCGCGCGACAGCTCACCATGCTCGAGTTCCATCTCTATAGACAGGTACACTACACCACTGACGTCACGTCACACATGTACCCCACACTTCGGCTGGCACCCGCTGGCGCTGCACCCGCTGGAGACCGCGCGACAGCTCACCATGCTCGAGTTCCATCTCTATAGACAGGTACACTACACCACTGACGTCACGTCACACATGTACCCCACACTTCGGCTGGCACCCGCTGGCGCTGCACCCGCTGGAGACCGCGCGACAGCTCACCATGCTCGAGTTCCATCTCTATAGACAGGTACACTACACCACTGACGTCACGTCACACATGTACCCCACACTTCGGCTGGCACCCGCTGGCGCTGCACCCGCTGGAGACCGCGCGACAGCTCACCATGCTCGAGTTCCATCTCTATAGACAGGTACACTACACCACTGACGTCACGTCACACATGTACCCCACACTTCGGCTGGCACCCGCTGGCGCTGCACCCGCTGGAGACCGCGCGACAGCTCACCATGCTCGAGTTCCATCTCTATAGACAGGTACACTACACCACTGACGTCACGTCACACATGTACCCCACACTTCGGCTGGCACCCGCTGGCGCTGCACCCGCTGCCTGCACCCGCTGGAGACCGCGCGACAGCTCACCATGCTCGATCTATAGACAGGTACACTACACCACTGACGTCACGTCACACATGTACCCCACACTTCGGCTGGCACCCGCTGGCGCTGCACCCGCTGGAGACCGCGCGACAGCTCACCATGCTCGAGTTCCATCTCTATAGACAGGTACACTACACCACTGACGTCACGTCACACATGTACCCCACACTTCGGCTGGCACCCGCTGGCGCTGCACCCGCTGGAGACCGCGCGACAGCTCACCATGCTCGAGTTCCATCTCTATAGACAGGTACACTACACCACTGACGTCACGTCACACATGTACCCCACACTTCGGCTGGCACCCGCTGGCGCTGCACCCGCTGGAGACCGCGCGACAGCTCACCATGCTCGAGTTCCATCTCTATAGACAGGTACACTACACCACTGACGTCACGTCACACATGTACCCCACACTTCGGCTGGCACCCGCTGGCGCTGCACCCGCTGGAGACCGCGCGACAGCTCACCATGCTCGAGTTCCATCTCTATAGACAGGTACACTACACCACTGACGTCACGTCACACATGTACCCCACACTTCGGCTGGCACCCGCTGGCGCTGCACCCGCTGGAGACCGCGCGACAGCTCACCATGCTCGAGTTCCATCTCTATAGACAGGTACACTACACCACTGACGTCACGTCACACATGTACCCCACACTTCGGCTGGCACCCGCTGGCGCTGCACCCGCTGGAGACCGCGCGACAGCTCACCATGCTCGAGTTCCATCTCTATAGACAGGTACACTACACCACTGACGTCACGTCACACATGTACCCCACACTTCGGCTGGCACCCGCTGGCGCTGCACCCGCTGGAGACCGCGCGACAGCTCACCATGCTCGAGTTCCATCTCTATAGACAGGTACACTACACCACTGACGTCACGTCACACATGTACCCCACACTTCGGCTGGCACCCGCTGGCGCTGCACCCGCTGGAGACCGCGCGACAGCTCACCATGCTCGAGTTCCATCTCTATAGACAGGTACACTACACCACTGACGTCACGTCACACATGTACCCCACACTTCGGCTGGCACCCGCTGGCGCTGCACCCGCTGGAGACCGCGCGACAGCTCACCATGCTCGAGTTCCATCTCTATAGACAGGTACACTACACCACTGACGTCACGTCACACATGTACCCCACACTTCGGCTGGCACCCGCTGGCGCTGCACCCGCTGGAGACCGCGCGACAGCTCACCATGCTCGAGTTCCATCTCTATAGACAGGTACACTACACCACTGACGTCACGTCACACATGTACCCCACACTTCGGCTGGCACCCGCTGGCGCTGCACCCGCTGGAGACCGCGCGACAGCTCACCATGCTCGAGTTCCATCTCTATAGACAGGTACACTACACCACTGACGTCACGTCACACATGTACCCCACACTTCGGCTGGCACCCGCTGGCGCTGCACCCGCTGGAGACCGCGCGACAGCTCACCATGCTCGAGTTCCATCTCTATAGACAGGTACACTACACCACTGACGTCACGTCACACATGTACCCCACACTTCGGCTGGCACCCGCTGGCGCTGCACCCGCTGGAGACCGCGCGACAGCTCACCATGCTCGAGTTCCATCTCTATAGACAGGTACACTACACCACTGACGTCACGTCACACATGTACCCCACACTTCGGCTGGCACCCGCTGGCGCTGCACCCGCTGGAGACCGCGCGACAGCTCACCATGCTCGAGTTCCATCTCTATAGACAGGTACACTACACCACTGACGTCACGTCACACATGTACCCCACACTTCGGCTGGCACCCGCTGGCGCTGCACCCGCTGGAGACCGCGCGACAGCTCACCATGCTCGAGTTCCATCTCTATAGACAGGTACACTACACCACTGACGTCACGTCACACATGTACCCCACACTTCGGCTGGCACCCGCTGGCGCTGCACCCGCTGGAGACCGCGCGACAGCTCACCATGCTCGAGTTCCATCTCTATAGACAGGTACACTACACCACTGACGTCACGTCACACATGTACCCCACACTTCGGCTGGCACCCGCTGGCGCTGCACCCGCTGGAGACCGCGCGACAGCTCACCATGCTCGAGTTCCATCTCTATAGACAGGTACACTACACCACTGACGTCACGTCACACATGTACCCCACACTTCGGCTGGCACCCGCTGGCGCTGCACCCGCTGGAGACCGCGCGACAGCTCACCATGCTCGAGTTCCATCTCTATAGACAGGTACACTACACCACTGACGTCACGTCACACATGTACCCCACACTTCGGCTGGCACCCGCTGGCGCTGCACCCGCTGGAGACCGCGCGACAGCTCACCATGCTCGAGTTCCATCTCTATAGACAGGTACACTACACCACTGACGTCACGTCACACATGTACCCCACACTTCGGCTGGCACCCGCTGGCGCTGCACCCGCTGGAGACCGCGCGACAGCTCACCATGCTCGAGTTCCATCTCTATAGACAGGTACACTACACCACTGACGTCACGTCACACATGTACCCCACACTTCGGCTGGCACCCGCTGGCGCTGCACCCGCTGGAGACCGCGCGACAGCTCACCATGCTCGAGTTCCATCTCTATAGACAGGTACACTACACCACTGACGTCACGTCACACATGTACCCCACACTTCGGCTGGCACCCGCTGGCGCTGCACCCGCTGGAGACCGCGCGACAGCTCACCATGCTCGAGTTCCATCTCTATAGACAGGTACACTACACCACTGACGTCACGTCACACATGTACCCCACACTTCGGCTGGCACCCGCTGGCGCTGCACCCGCTGGAGACCGCGCGACAGCTCACCATGCTCGAGTTCCATCTCTATAGACAGGTACACTACACCACTGACGTCACGTCACACATGTACCCCACACTTCGGCTGGCACCCGCTGGCGCTGCACCCGCTGGAGACCGCGCGACAGCTCACCATGCTCGAGTTCCATCTCTATAGACAGGTACACTACACCACTGACGTCACGTCACACATGTACCCCACACTTCGGCTGGCACCCGCTGGCGCTGCACCCGCTGGAGACCGCGCGACAGCTCACCATGCTCGAGTTCCATCTCTATAGACAGGTACACTACACCACTGACGTCACGTCACACATGTACCCCACACTTCGGCTGGCACCCGCTGGCGCTGCACCCGCTGGAGACCGCGCGACAGCTCACCATGCTCGAGTTCCATCTCTATAGACAGGTACACTACACCACTGACGTCACGTCACACATGTACCCCACACTTCGGCTGGCACCCGCTGGCGCTGCACCCGCTGGAGACCGCGCGACAGCTCACCATGCTCGAGTTCCATCTCTATAGACAGGTACACTACACCACTGACGTCACGTCACACATGTACCCCACACTTCGGCTGGCACCCGCTGGCGCTGCACCCGCTGGAGACCGCGCGACAGCTCACCATGCTCGAGTTCCATCTCTATAGACAGGTACACTACACCACTGACGTCACGTCACACATGTACCCCGTACCCCACACTTCGGCTGGCACCCGCTGGCGCTGCACCCGCTGGAGACCGCGCGACAGCTCACCATGCTCGAGTTCCATCTCTATAGACAGGTACACTACACCACTGACGTCACGTCACACATGTACCCCACACTTCGGCTGGCACCCGCTGGCGCTGCACCCGCTGGAGACCGCGCGACAGCTCACCATGCTCGAGTTCCATCTCTATAGACAGGTACACTACACCACTGACGTCACGTCACACATGTACCCCACACTTCGGCTGGCACC